>JADDOH010013514.1:0-70842 GCA_016648135.1 Agrypnia vestita | reverse complement strand
TTGCTGCTGGCGCTGCGGACAAGGTCGACTGCCGCAGCTGACTGCCGCTGGGGCTGACGGAGCCGCAGGTTGGCCCTGCGATAGTGATGACGGCCCCCGAAAACAAATAGCGCGATAACGCTGGTGTTTGGTTAGACACTAATGTTAATCTCCCTATACGACGCAGACCATTCTGTTCCGGAATACGTCAGATGGGCAAATATTGTTCGTCGTTCATCACACAATGCGACGCTCGCGTTCTCAACAGTCAACCCTCGACTTGGACGCGTGTTACGCAGTGATGTAACGCGTAAGGTCTCGAGTGATGACCTGATGATTGCCACTGTTTCCTATTGTGTCACCGTTACGTCATGTTTCGGGATCGCGACAATTTTGACTAAATATTTCCACGATCATACAATTTTACTACTCTTATTTTCTAATCCTCCGCAAAGTTAGCACACTAGATCACAAAATTTTACTATTCTCTTTTTGATAACATCTTTCCTCTCGCTTTCCTGCAATCTGTGGCAGTGATTTCGTGAAAAAGGACGGAAATGCGTAACAGGAAATAAGACGCCGGGGATGTGCGCGCAATTTCATTTGATCAATGAGACGCGCGATGGAAAAAATTATCGTTTATAAACAAACCAATGTCCAGCAAGTGCCATCATAGCGAAGACGTACACTTCCAATAACCAACGCTTCTGATTTTGTATATATGCTTCCCGTCTGGTGTCAAGCGTGTGGATGTTGTAACTCTGATATATTTGGCTTAAATCTTCGAAACTATCCAATAAATACTTTTTTTTACATTATTGTAAACAATTACTACCCTTAATGATTTGCATTCTCAAATTTTATGTAATTTATGTGATTATTTTGAAATATTTATTCAAATTTTTCATACAATATGTATAGCTGCACACTACCGCCATCTATGAAAATAAATAAAAACATATAATTGACCAAACACATTTCTAAATAAAAATGCGTATGTATATATACGGTACCTACCCAGTCCGGCAAAATTCAATAATAAATAAATGCACATACATTTTCCTTACTTGTATTTACTAATTAATAAATATAGAGATATTAGCCTTTTTAAATGTTAATGTAAACTTCTGTTGCGGCTCAATTGATATTTTTAATTGTGAGATGTCAAATGTTACACAAATGTTTCTAATCCGCTGCCAAGTTAGCATACTAAAGAAAAGCATAATTCTTAACTCAAAGCATTTGTAATTTATTATTTCAGTTCATCATATACTAGCCACGAGGCACCACAGATCAGCTTCAGTCGACATTAGTTACTATCAAACTGTGTCGTCTGCATATAGTAGGCACGCTATAATCAAAACACCAATTTTCTATTATATTTCAAATTCCTACCGTTTTTTCGTACCGTGTCCATATTATATGTATGATTAAAAGCCATGGTGACATAGCATAATCCTGTTTTATTATATCAAATATTGATGTATTACTTATATAACATCACTTCATGTATACAGAGATTAAACTACCTGTACGAATACCATGTTGCAATTAAGCTTTCAGAACTTTCTTTCAGCTTTTATATTGTAAATATGGAATGTGTGTCACATTAATATTAGGACTATTTTCAAACTAAGCTAAATCCAGTAAAATTGAATCGCCGAATGTATTTTAAAATATGATATGTGACTAAGTAATTTTATAATTATTTAGTCACACACTACAATAATCGTCAAGTATTAGGTAAACCACATTAAAGTGTCACTAAAAAAATACAAAAGCTGTAAAAAAAGTGCAACAGAGTGGCTTTGTTTAGGTGTGTTTGTGAGGTACCACTGACAGAATTGAAAAGTCCTAAAAAAGAACACAAGAAAAATATCGCACACATTCAGGAGTGTTAAGAATCTATTTCCGTTAAAATCACATGGTATCTATGAGGTTCCATGTAACCCCTTTACGATGGGACATACATTTGACGCACAAACCATAAAATACAGACGAACATCGTGTTAACGTAAAGCGACGAAAGAACACATCTACCTTAGCGTAACATGTGTTCTCTGAAGGACAAGATATAGGTTTTGATAACGCCAAAGTATTAGTTGCAAAGAGAATCAACGAATATATCGAGAAGAAATAGAGATCGAAAAGATGCCACACAGTCTCTACACTCGAGATGATTCTCGACGGCTCCTTGTAGCCTGGAGGCCGATTTTCGCTAAACGAAAACTTGAGACTAGAGTCTTCTTCTTTCTTTCTTTCTTTCTTCATTCTTTAGAAAGAATGTTGTAACCACATCACTAGGTGAACAACTGATTAATCCACCAGCTGCACTAACATCCTCTTCTCTAACGAACACTCTTGATATTCAACTGGTGGCGCGCGGTATTCCTAATATAAGACAAGATGCTTCACAGGAAAAAAATAATAATCTACTGCATAATCACATAAAACTTGAATTTATCATTTGATTGTAATTGGACGAATAACTTACGGACAACAGTATTTAATGGGCGATAACGAATAATTTATTTCATGATACTATGACGTTTTCAAAGAATACAATTTGATATACATAAACCAATATTGAAACTGATACAATTGGAGTAAGTGTGCTTTAAGATTGTCTGTTGCATTTATATATTATTTTTTTATACAAATTTCTCTTTTGATTTTTGACACGTCCGTGTCATTTACACGCATTTTTTTAAATTTACTTACTTTTTTGTTTATATTGTCATTGTTTTATATTTTTTTCATTATATACTTATTCTATATTCCTCCTAATAACTGTATATTTTGCTTGAGGTGTTTTACCTTACTTTATTTTTTGTAAAAGTCTCTCCTCTTGTATTGTAAGAATGAAAATCCCTACTCAGCTTCATCCTGTTATCAAAGTATGTGGGTTCTAAACCGTGTCTAATTTTAAATATTTGCACCAATACGTCTTACTTTATTCTTTGATTTACTGTTTCTAGTCCTAGGGTATTCAACATTCCTATTATATATAATTCAATATTATGTGCATCGCTCTGTTTTGTACTATTTGAAGTTTCTTTAGCATTCCTTCGATGCTTATAAATAATATACTGGAAGAATAATTAATGTGTTAAATTGATGTAAGAATCAAAGTATTGTATATTAATAAACTTGTATTTTTAGTTATATATCTTCTCACTCTTCCAAGTAAATACACTTTTTTTTGCGATTTTCTTCACCACACATTTAGTATTTTTTGTAAACGTTAGTTTTGAATCTATAATTACACCTAGGTATTTTATACCGTATACGTTTTCTAATATCTCATTTTCTAGTTTCACATTATATTTGGTTGTTCTTTTTATGCTTCCATTATCATACATTTTGTTGTTGAAACATTTAATTTAACTGGTCGTATGTCGCGCGATTTCGCGCACGATTGCTGTTTTTTAAACACTTTTTTGTGATGGTTATATATAAGTAAAAATCAACAATAATCGCTAAGAAGTTGCAGTTTCTGGTTCTCAATATACAGACATCAATACTTACTTATATTTCAATAATTACTTATTCATTAATTATGTAAATAAGTAACCAAATTTACTGTCAGAAATGTACGCACATGTTTATCGAATAAAACCATGGAAATAATAACACTAAAGATATTGTATTTCAATATTTTCGTTTTGAATATATATCTTTGATATCAAAAAATGTAAAAATACTTCATTTTAACACTTTTTTTATTTAAAAATAACACTTTTTTAACAGATATATAACACAATTAATGCGCGGTTCGAAAACGACATTTGGAAAGATTTTTTGTTGTGAGATTACTTGATAAATATAACTTGTTCATTTATTCAAAAACTTGAGATATAACCAACGATAAGCTTTAAAAACCCATAAACGCAGGTAAAATAGGTCGAATTCGCATACGTGTCTAGGGAGCGCAGATCTGCGCTCTGGCACCCGACCGGTTAAGTTTGTTGAATTGAAGAATCATTGAAATTTCCTCCAGTTCTTTACAACACAGTTCGCTGTTTCCAGGTCACTATCCCCTATGTATATTAAAGCGTCGTCTGCAAATAATATTTTATTTACTAGTATAATTACAATATTATATACCTATATATAACATTCAGTTCATATCCTAGCAGTAGTTTAGTACTATTAATCTTCTCAGCACTAATGTAACGTACTCATTGTATTATAATATATTGAGTTTTAATTCTTGTTTTCAAAAGTATAAATGACCAACTAATTAACTCAAGCGAAGGTTGCAGGTATACTGTTGTATATATATATCGTGTACTACAAAGTAATTAAAATCTCTTTAACTATAACCAGTTGTGAATGTTACAGTTATGGAACGAATTTGCAGTACAGTATATAAATAAATAGGTAAATGATTTTCAAATAATTTTATCTAAATATTACCTCACTTGTTATATAACGTTAAACTTTGCTTTTATTAATGTATAGAACAAACATTTATCAAATGCATTATTACGATTACATTATTTATTGAAATTGTACATTAAAATGTTAATAATTTTTATACATTTGAGATAATTTTAATAACATCCCCAAATTTTCTTAAACTTAAGTGTCATTGATGTAGATTAGTTTTATTTTTTTCCCGCGGTGTCTGCTCTCCTGGTCTTGTAGATGTCTATTCCCCATGGGATAATGCACAATAGAGAGAGGCTATTCACAATATTAAACGTCACTGGGAAACTTCCTGTCATATCCTTCAACAACCCTAAAATGAAAATGAAGCATATGTAATATTTATGATGTACCATTTTGTGAAAACTTCACGCTGCAGAATCCATGGAAATTTACTGAGATGGAAATAATTTTGTCCTTGACCGGTCTGTAAATAGTTGTAAGTGATCGTAAACGGGTCCGATTCATCGCCAATTTGTCCCTTGTTCTTTCTCATCTTCATAAATGATTTTACGAGTATATTATTTTTTTATTTTTTTATTTAATATTCACGGAAGACCAACAGCACAACAAAGAAACGTAGAAAACATTAACATTAGAGTCCGATGCTTTGCAGGATACCCGCTTGCACAGCGCTGGTGTAAACTGTGTACCTCGAGTTGAGCTTAAACTATGATGTTCTCTACATATATAATATTGATGGACAATTACAGTTCTCCACTTTTAGAAATATGTTAATAATGATAAATGTCTTGTGAAATAAACTTAAAAATAATATAACAAGAAAGAATAAAAATTTAAACGAAAGAAAAAGAAATTGAATTATTAGCAGAAAAACTTAGACATGTTAAGAATAATACAACAAGAAAGAATGAAAAAATTTAAACAAGAGAAAAGAGACTTGATTAGTAAGCAGAAAAATGTAGGCAAATTAAGAATAATACAACAAGAAAGAATACAAAATTTAAACAAAAGAAAAATAAACTTAATTATTAGCAGAATAACTTAGGCATGTTGAGAATAAAACAACAAGAAAGAATAAAATAAAATATTAATCATTTCTGTAAGTGATTCTATTTAGTTGTTCTTTATAAATATTATTTTATTTTATGGCCTTGATTTTGGGTTTTTAAACATGTTGAGAAGTGGAGAGAAGATCATTTTTTGTTGACTATTTAAAAGTTTTATGTTTGGGTCATTTGTAAATGTATTTAGTTCCAGTTGCACGAGTTAATTCATTCTAAAACCTTTTGTTTCTATGTGTAAAGGTGTAAGCGCATTATTACCTAGCGGGACGTGGTTTTAATTTAATAAATGGGCCGCAAATTTGACTCAAAATTTATATTTTTATAGCAGCGCATGTGTTCCGCGAATCCTTATTTAAAGACATATATTGCAAGAATCGAAAGAGTGCAGAAAAGTTTCTAGCAAGTTTTTTCTAGAGCTGGTCAACACAGAAAAATTTACAACCACGAGGATTGTCTTAACATTTTCAAAATGCACAAACATTAGTCTCGGTGAAAAATATCCAATTTGCTACACAAGATTATCAGTGAGTTTTGACATTAATTTGAACGATGGACCCTATATAAAAACGCGAAGTTCTTTAAAATAAGTCAGCATCCTAATAATATTGGTTACTAGCTGTTTCTACCCGGCGTTGCATGGGTTAAGGATTAAGTTGAAAACAAATTTGTGGGGGGAAACAAAGGTTTGATTCGAACGGTATACATTTGCATCAAAAATATATCAGCGGAGCGGAAGGGTTAAAAGAATAGGGGGGAAATGTCGCATATATTACCCGCCGAGTCCTTAAGAATAAGTTTCCAAATTTTGAGTTCGATCGGTCAAACGGTACAGATTTCCATCGAAAACATATCAGCGGAGGGAAAGGGTTAAAAGAATAGGGGGGAAATGTCGCATATGTTACCCGACGAGTCCTTAAGAATAAGTTTCCAAATTTAGAGGCCGATCGATCAAACGGTACAGATTTGCATCGAAAATATATCAGCGTAGGGAAAGGGTCAAAAGAATAGGGAGGAAATGTCACCTATGTTACCCGCCGGGTCCCAAAGCATAAGAATGCAAAGTTTGAATCGAATTAGATGAACGGTATAGATTTGTATATAGGACAGACAGACAGACAGACATTGAGTTTTATAGGTAGAGATACATTCAGAAGATTGTGTCGTACATATCTACAATATGTAGATATTGTGCTAACCCTGATGCTGACATTCTTGCAGATAACGTATCATCATTCAAAGAGTCACTTTACACAATATTAATTTTCTTCACAATAGCCTGAATCCATACAACACATAAAATCAATTATTTATTACCATTAAACACTCCATTTATACACTAAGTTTTTTTTTCCGCCTACAAAATAAATAAATTATATCCAGACTGCTGTGCAGAAACACCAAGATATTAGTGTACAAAACGCTTATTAGGCCAGTGCTCACGTACGCAGCTGAGACGTGGGTACTAACTAAGAGGAATGAGCGAGCACTGGACTTTTTTGAAAGGAAAATTTTGAGGCGTATCTTTGGACCGGTTCTAGAAAATGGACTTTGGCGCAGACGTTACAACAATGAGCTCTATACTATAAGGAGCCAAACGTCACAAAATTTATAAAACTGGGAAGACTTCGGTGGCTGGGTCATGTGGAGAGAATGTCCGAACATCAAGCACCAAAGTCCCTGCTGAACTCAAGGCCAATAGGGAGCCTTCCTAAGGAGCTTAGGAAGGCCGAAACTAAGATGGAGTGACAACGTCCTCAAAGATATCTCTGTCTTAGAGCTTCGAAACTGGAGAGAGCTGGCACTAGACCGAGATGAGTGGAGGAAAATTATTGAGGAGGCCAAGACCCAGCAAGGGTTGTAGTGCCAAGAATGATGATGATGATACACTAAGTATATAAGGGTGCTTCAAAAATGTATGAAAGTTTTTAATTATTATTTTTTCCTTTTTTCTTTGACACTTTCATTTGTCTTACAACTTGCACAGTATTTTTTTCAGATGAGTTTTAGGGATCGCCATCAGCTGTGAAAGTGTAGGGTTTAAGGCTATCGTCCGGCAACGTGTGCAAATGTAACATTTTTTTCTCATATCTTCTCACGAGTTTTTAATCACATTTTTGTATGGAAATGTAAATGTAAAAAAAATGTAAATTTTTTGAAGCACCCTTAAGTGTCTATACATATTATGCATGCTGCAGGGGCAGGCCGAAGATACTTGTATTTGGGATAGTGGGCTGAGTTTTAAATAAAAACATTTTGTTTCTTTATGTATTTCGCAACTAATGTTGTGATAGTGTCGCACAAAAAAAAACTTATTTTTGTTAAATAATGGAAAAAGTAAAAATTGTTCACTAACCAACAGCAGGAAACATAGTTGAACTTATAAGCCCCATGACCAGAGTGGTCAATCCAAACGCAGCGGTGAACTTCAAAGGAAAGTATTCGGCGTAAATCAGCATCACAGGAACCACGAAGAAACCTCTGAAGAAACCCAGCGCTGCGACCACCAGGCAGACGGGCAAAAACCCTTCTACTTGGAAGAGGACTGAAAGATAATACCAACTTTGTATGAATCGTGCATCTCTGTAGATTTTTAGAATAAAATCAAAGAATCACATCAGCAGACTTACTGATCCTCAGAATAAAGCTGGCGCACATTCCCACGAAGAAGAGATCCCTGCTGGAGATGGTGCAGAAGTGCCCCAGCACGCCGATAACACCTCGAGACACCAAGTCGGCTGCTGACACCAGGGATACACACCAAGCCGCCTCGGTCTGAAAGATATATGATTAAATGAGGGGGTATAAAAGCAAAGGCAGCGATATTTTACTGAGGTGTTTCTGGGATAAACACAAAAAACCTGTAATTAATCGAGGAAATTTCTCTGGAATCTATGGAACCTACATTTTGTAGGACCAAAGTTTTACAAACAATCGCCACCTCAGTTTTCCTTTTATATAGGTACGTGTGTAAATAAATATTTATCTTTTAAATACGGATATTGCTGCGCTGGCTACCTAAAAGTGGACATTGCTGCTTTTAATAATTACATAATACGATATTGCTGGTTTAGCTACGATGTTTCAGTTTAAAATCAACATCAGCTCGTACTTTTGAATAAAGCGGCCACTTTGTCACGTAAGACATCGTTGAGGTTTGATTGGTGAAGTGAATTTTACTGCCTTTGCTTTTTACACTAGGAGGATATTGTTTTATCTGCTTTTAATAGTGATTGGCAAACTTGATTTCTGAAGGGATAGAGCTATATTTCTATGAAATCGAATTCAGTTCATTCTAAATTTGTAAGCCGTTTTATATTGTTTTATATTGCAAAACTTTTTTTGCGTTTTATGCTGGGTCAGCGATGGAAGCAAGGAACTAACTTTGGCGTCTATAGTTTCATTACAACTCATAAATATGCTTTACAACTTATTTTCTTTTATCATTCAATTATACTTAAAATTCTTACCAAAGTAAAATTATCCGCTATCAAACAGGAGGGTAGCAGCATAAAGAATATACCATCAATGAAGAGCGTGATAGATAATCCCAGGCAGATGTTGCAGTACACAGGATCTTTGAAAAGATTGAAATCAAAAAACTCCATCATTGCTTCCCTGAAAATATTTTTTTATTGAGAATTTCAAAATCTTTTCTTTCTACGGTTTTAATAAATGTTTTACAAACCATTTAGAGGTTTTCTTCCGAAGCGAGGGTAAAACTATTCCCTGTCCTGTGCTTATTATCGAGAAAGCTCTAGCGGTTCTTTGATTAACGATTACTACCTCGGAGTCCTGCACATCTTCAGAACTGCTGTTTTCGGATGATTCGTCATTGTTGTCGGGAGAAAATTCATAAGAAGTACGATCGTCGTTCATGAGCGATTCACCATTTTCTGCAGTTTCGTTTTCTTTGCTCTGATTTTCAGAAATATCCGACATACGATGTTTCGAGATATCTTTCGTATCTTGCTCTTGTATCATAGGTTCATCTAGAAAAAATGAATTCACCATTGAATAACAATAAGATAGGAAATGATATGAGAATGTTTCGATATGAATACATTTTACTTTCTACCGGAACCAGAAAACGTGTTATTTTCAGCTGCAAGTGAAGATTCCATACTTATTATAACACTGATATAATAAAATATCTAAAGATGAAATTAAACTGAAAGGGTACAGAAGCATTTTATGCATACATCTTTTCTTTCTGGTCTTTTTAATATTACTAAGATTGAGGAAGGTTCGAAATTATTCTTTTTAAGATAAAAATATAAAGAAAGCCAGTTAGGAATCAACAATCGCACATCCATCAGAAGGCGAGCAAACATAATATTTCATTATTTACTTTACCAACCATGAATAAGATGGTTCCATAGCTAGCGGGATGATAAAATATGTGAAGTAAACAAATATACAAAAACCTTCTTGATCATTTACGCGAATCTTCTTGAGGTGCCACTTTACTGGATGCAGCAGGGTAACCGCCAGCAGCAAGTTGAGGGAGATTCCAGCCATGAGGAGCATGGTGCCTCTGAAACCGAAGACTCGCAGCCACGCTTCTATCAGCACCGGAGCCGCCATGTTGAACATTCCCGTGACCACTTTAGTCAGGGACATGAAGACCATGCGTCGGCGCACGAAGTACTGGTTGAAGCTGGTGAGCACCGCGGGCATGAGGAGGCCGGCTCCCAGCCCCTGCAGCACGCCCACGGTCATGGTGAGCTGCAGCACCGAGGTCACGCGCGTGTTCAGCAGCCAGCCGAGGGAGAAGATCACCGCCGCCCCCCAACCCACCTGCCGCAGACTGAACTTCTTCATGGCCACGTTGCTGAACACTCCTGAGGGGGGAATATTTTATCTTACTAGGTATATTCCAACATTCAACGTATGATGTATTAATGATTATGTATTATGAACATGCGGAGGCGGTTGACATTTTTGCTGATAATTTAACTGTGTATATGACAAAATTGATACAATTCTTTACATCTCAACTAAATGGTAATGGTTAATTAATTTTTATTATTATTTTTACTGCTTAAACTTCTCTTTTTAATTTACACAAATCTATAAGATGTATTTGGATCTTTTTAACTGCAATATAAATTTACATAAATCTATTATATGTACTTGAATCTTTTAACTGTATAGCTATCTGTCCATTTTGTAAAAGCCCATAGGTAAGGGCGTTAATTTAATTAAATAAATAATATATATGAATGGTCAGGTATGGGAGACCATGGAGAAGTGTTACTGACCGGATACGGAGATCATCGACGACATGATCCCTGTGACAGTCGTAAGCCCCTGGGCGCCAGATCCAACGCCATCCAGGAAGTCCTTGTACAGGATCCCGATGGAGTGCATATGCGAGAAACAGCAGACCTTTTAAAGATCGGAAAATTTCACTGCGTGTACTTATTTTTTACTACAACAGTAATTTTTTAATTAAACACGAAATTTTGAATAATTTTTGCGCAAAATAAAAATAGATATACCTAGCGATAACAGAAAAATTAAATTTAGAAAAAATCAAAAGATATATTCTCAAGTGAACTAATTAAATGAAGATAAACATGGAAAACAGAAAAGTGTCGCCAATCAATTAAAAATATTAAAGAATCGACTTAAAAAGATATCTGCGACCATTAGTTGACTGATTAGTTGACTGTGAATGTTTACGATTGATTGACGACGACAAAATATCAAATTGTCTAAAACAATTTGATATTTTGGTCATTATTTTTTTATGTAATTATATTCAATAAATTCTTTTGGGTAACAAATAAAAATACAGTTCTAGAGTACTTGTGTGAATTAAGGGCGCAATTAAGAAAGCGAACATATGCCACGTCCATGCTAATGAACAGTCTCGTATCACGCAGGTTATCTCACACAATCAAACAGAATCTTGAAGAGAGGAACGTACTAATGCGAAGATGGATGGATATAAAGACATACCTGCAGGAATCATACTTACAAGGGTGCCCCAGAAACGAAGAATTAATTGGAAGACGAACTGCTATATAATTGGGTCATACCAAAAGAGAAGACAGCAAACACAAAAATCTTTAAATGACTAAAAGAACCTACAAACACCAGCAGGACCGCCGCACACACCAGGTACCCCCAGCCACCCTCGGGTGGGACATTTTTGAATTTTCTTCGGCTGTGGATGGCGGACTGAGATCCTCGGAGAGTCATTTTTTGCTATCGTCTTGTCTTGAACTACACCTTGATAATGTCAACTCTACATGACCACATTTCACACATTTCACTGGAATATAAAAGTAAATAAATATAAACTCACTTGTCATCTGTTGATGTTTCTCAACATTTTGGGAAATAACCATTCGGGATAAGAAATCGCTTCGTCATGGTGATGATTTGGTAACTTTCTGTTCACAATTGAATACTGGAAATAAAATAAAGCACTTATTTTTTTTTAATAAGTATACAGATTAATGCTATATGCCTTCGCCAATACATTAAACACTGCTCTGAATTCCGATAGGTGGACCACAATCAAAAGACCATTCCCTAGCTTTGTCCGGTAAGAAGAAAGCGGGAAAAAGTTGTGATATACAATATGATCTTCCAAATAAATATATACTTTTTAGTTTAAAAAAGGTTACTTACTTACTAGAAAAACTTCTTTTGTGTTAATTTTTTACATTGTAACAAAACACATATTTTTTGCGCAGATTCTTTTGAATGCGGTCTAGCAATACCTGTCTTAATTTTCTGGATATATGAGAATGCATATCGCATACGTTGTAAGTGCCGCTCATTTTTTGTAAAAATAGGGTACTAAATAATTTTATAGTTTTTAGTATTAAAATGACTAATTGTATAGTTTTTGTATTAAAATGAGTAAGTCACGTGAGGTACCGGCGTAAAGTAATGTTAATGAAAATATGTGTAACATATTACACAAGCATATAAAGAGCGAAAAAGACTATATTCGCTTTTTGCCTTGTACCTTGAAATGAACATTCTGGTTTTATTCATTTCCGGTATTCAATTATTGGATCAAAGTTTTTAGACTGACGCGGTCTATTCTATTAAAATACGTAAGTCTCTGATCAGTATCCTTCTTTAAACAATTCCTATTACAGAGTGTTGTTCGGCAAGTTGAATTGAAATATTTAGTCTCATATCGGTTTCTTCTCTGACTCATATCGGACTTCTGTCGCACAAAACATCTACCATTAAGAGGGCGCCAAGCATTTGAATCGGCGGCTCTTTAGCTATTCTCGATTCGATTCTTGGATGTATGTGTCGTCACGCACACAAGTTCAGTTAGCCCTGTCACCTGTTTGCGAAAAGTACCCAAGTCTTCGAAAAATGCGTGTTTTATCGAGTTGAGTACAATAAGAATTTTTTTGAATACTAATATATTTATTATTCCGTTAGTCATAGATATTTGAAGGAGTGGTTTAGTTTGACTATCAAACTTTTAATATGAGTACAACTTTAAAATCTTAAAAAAAAAATTCCTATACGAAGTCAATAAGCTGATGATAGTAAGTGCAATTAGTAAAAACATCTGTTTTGACAAAATACCAAATAAACTAAAACGAATTATTTCTAAAAGGATTGATTAAACCTTATTTCATGTGTCAACTGTTTAAATAATATTGACATAGATCTCAGTCGATGACCAAGGATATCCTTTGTCCCTTTTGTGTGTTCAATGGTATAATATCAATAATATAATGTAGTGTTCAATGGTATAATATCAATAATAATAGGTCTTAATCTTGTACTGTTCACGGTACTTAAGTCTTGAAATAAACATCACCATTAGTTTATTTTATTAATTTGGTGAACCTGTAGTCAATGAAATGATATTACCACTTGACGGTGAAAAATTCAATTTGAACGAAAACCACCACTACAAGCTTAGCTCAGACGTAACCGTAACGTAGGCATCAGCCTTTATTATTATTATTATTGGTCCCAAAAGATGATGGATGACCCTTGACGTAGAGCATAGAAACAGCACTTCTTGGCTTAAGTGTAGTTCATATTCTGCGATGTTGAGTGATAGAAGTGTTCCAATGTAGACAGAAGAGTTAAGTGTTTCTGTGCTCTGTAGGACACAGTCGCGATTCTTAGATTGGGCGAGCATATCATCGATGTAGTTTTAAAATCGTATTTTAAAATTAAGAAAAAAGCCTATTTTGTGTAAAATTAATTACTTGGCATATCCTAAAAAACTAGGGAAGATAATTTTTATAATTTATATTTTAAGCATACATGTTTCTCTAAGCTATATGAACAGATACTTCGCCACTTTTTCCCCAACGGCAATTAGTGTTTCATTTCAAAAGGACCGCTTGATTATCACATCCTGCAGTAGGATTTGCGATTCTCACGCAGTACAATATGTCGATCCCGTTCATAAGCGTAGCAATAAATTATTTGTTTCTAATTGTATTGTAAAGATAAAAAAGGAATTTCGATTCTCATGATGAAGAGCAGATCCTTTTTTATTTTTGAAAATGATTCAATTCATTTTCTTAAAGTTAATTTTTTTACTCTTGATCTTATCTTTGGGATGTACAATATTATGATATCGTGATATTATATATGTGGTATTATCTTATATGTATTATGTAACATCTCAAAGTTCTTCTGCATATCACGTGTATGAAATAGATGCATTGCATATGTGTGAGGTGTCACTTTCTTTAGAAATTATCGAATTAGAACTACTATTACGTAATTATTTTGGCATGTTCGAAGAGAAAACAATATTAAGCCCGTTTACGAGTATTTTGTCAGATATTTGAAAATTGAAAAATTGTGATCTTGTTGTAATGTGGATAGATAAGTATAAAACATTTTTAAATACCGAAATACAGGTCATTTTTGATATTTAAAAATGTTTAACAAAATAACAGGCCGCGAGATCCCATACCTGTAACGATGGCATCACAAAAACATCAAGGATTCGTAAAATCACGTAAATGTATGTGACCTCACCGATAATCGAACCCAGAAATCTAATGACATATCCAGATAATGTTAAATTCATATCAAAATAAATTTATTTATCGTCAGGAAAATTTTATTTAGATAAAAATTGCCTTTTACGCAACATTGTTTGGACGAGTAGTTTAGATTATATTGATTTTTCAATGATACTTTTACAGTCTCAAACTGTATTCCACGCGGGCGAGGCTGCAGACACAGCTAGTTATTATATAATTATAAAAATTATAACAAAAAATTATAAAATATAATAAAACAGTTATAATTAAGTATGTATATTACAATATAATATATTGTTACAGTTTGAGAACACGCAAAGTGGATTACTGCCGCGCAAAATTTTATTTGGTTAACAATTCTTTCGAAAGCCTTCTTTACTATCTTTTTTCGAATAATGTACTTAAAGTTCCGACAATTATCTTATTTGCGCACACAACTCTGGCTTCTCCTCTTTGGTGACCAAAATGAGAGAATATAAATCAACCGAATAATTCGATATAGAAAATATATTTTTTAAATTTGCAGTGTTTAAATTTATCACGTATATTAAGATATATTATATGAATAATAATTATAAAGTAAAAATATTATTTAATGTGTGGTAAAAAAAATGTCATTTACACAAATTTAAAAGCATGCATAATTTATACAAATAAAATTATTATAAATTTAAAATGTAATTCGGGTTTAATGGTTTACGTTATTATTTTAGAAAATTAAATATATTAGATTGTGAACAATCTAAATAATTAATTTTGTATTTTTTTTAAATATAAAAAAAGGTTTTTATCAAATAGCACATCTGTGTCATTTTAACCAAACTACCGAAATGAAAATGACACTTTAGGTTAAGTTTCAATTTTCAAAGGTTCGAGTCTTTGCTAAATGGACCCATAAGTCTATGACCAGTTAAAATGTTTAGGGAAAACTTCGGTAGGTGGTTGTAGTTTTCCCGGGCCTCGGTGAAAAATAATAATAGGAAATGAGGTACCTACATAATATGTTTACAGGTGCATTGTTCAGTACATACGACGGAGCAGGTATGGGGAGTGGAGTGTAAAGCTCGCGTGCGTCTCGAGCAGCTAAATCACCTTACAGCAGGCACTTTTAAAAGGTTTCCCTGTCATGCAAATTAAAAAGTAATTCTCACATAATAAAATGTACGGGATTATCAACACTCATTTTTTCACATGATTATAACTATTAAAATTTATATTTTTCTGGGCATTTTGATTTGCCATTGCATGTATGTGCAACATTAGTCCAAATATTCGACTATTTTTTGGATTCATTTGGGCTTGGTTCACCCGAAGCAGAGCAAAGAAAACAATTATTATAACTATTATTTGTATAAATTATTCTGCATTAGTTATTCATATTTTATTGCAAGATGACCAAACATAGAATCGGTGAATTATTAATATTTTACTTCTTCAATGAACAATTTATAACTTTGTGGTGACATATTTATTGATCAAATAACATAAATATTAAGTGGCGTATACCAAGTAATGTTTTATTTAATTCTATTAATATTTTTTATTTATCTGTTTATATTTAGAAAGAAAAATTAAAAGAGCTTTGAAGCATGTGAAGAATGACAATGTTGCTGCCGGGTAAAAGCTCTCGTGGCTCCATGGACTCTACAATCAATGTTGAGAAGAGATTGGAGAAGAGCTATTATCATGCCTCTGTAAAAAGGAAAACGGTCGCGCATGGACTGCGCTAGCCATGGCGCCTATAGCACATTGAACTCCGTTGGAAAAGTTTATAGGAGGATTTTAATACAAAGCGTAAGGATGATGACGAAAGAAGAAGAATAGAATGTACAAAGAGCATTTATGTATGAAAAAAAATTCAAATTTTTGAACTAGAGCAAACGACGGAAAAGTTTTTGGCAAAGAATCATATTTTTTTATGCCTTTTGAAGAGTTATGGAAGGTTTTGTCTGAGTTCGAAGTGAAGGTTAAGCTCATTTGACGGAATCAGTATTTGTGTAAGAATCAATGGGGTTATGTACCAACATCTTTGTTTAATATTACAAAAGGTGTCAACGGAGATGCATAACGTCAACATGGCTATTCAACATATATTTGGATACTTGTATGAAAGAACTGAAGGAATCAGAAGTAGGAATGAGAATATAAGTTTTTGGTGTTCTAGGGAAAACAGAGGTTTAAATAATATTTATATGTACTCATAATAGGTTTTTTTAATATTCATAAAGTGTATCTAATTATCTAAAATCCTAATTAAGAGAATTAAGAAATATTTCGTATTAATAAACTTATAGATTTTTAAATTTGCAAGAAATTTTTACGTTTTTAGATGATTTTCAAACGCTTTTTATTTCATATAAAAATATGATTTTAAACGATACATTGTATTTAAATCCACACTTTGAGTCTTTATTCACTATGAAAAGGATACATTTTAAATTAAAAACGTTAATTATTATTTTGAAATAAAAATTCTAATTTCCAGATTCGCTAGTTTGCGAAGCGGTTGTCCAGCCTTGAATGCTTTCCAAAGTTAAGTGACAATTCTCATTTGCTCATCTTAAAAAATCGTAGTCTCTAAAAAAAGAGAGTTATCTCGGTACTAGGACAAGTGATACTCATTTTTAATTAAATCTTGTATCTCGGTACAATACTACAATACAATTTATCGTACGTCGCGCAGCATAAAATATTTCTGTATCATTAAAAAAGTTGTATCCTTTTGCGTGGCAGTTGAAAATCTCTAAATCATTGTGATTTATAATACATGATGGTAAGAATCCATAAATATTATACAGATTTGTCACGTAGACAGCTGAATAAAAGGCGTTCGAAAACTAGTGTTTGAATTTTAACAATGGGCAAAACATTAACTTTGGAAAATTTCATCATCTTCTGTAATCATATCGCACACGCCGAATTATAAATAAATATGCATTTGTTAAGGTTAATATTTATTTTCTTCTTCTTCAAATGTAGCAAATTTATTTTGTGGTAACATAATTATAATTAATATAAATTAACTTTGTTTAAACCACTTATTTATTGAAAAAAATCAACATGTTTCAAAGCCAATGGCTTCTTCATCAGGAAAAAAAATATACTATATTATATTTTTGTTTTCCTGATGAAGAAGCCATTGGCTTTGAAACATGTTGATTTTTTTCAATAAATAAGTGGTTTAAACAAAGTTAATTTATATTAATTATAATATTTATTTATTTAACTTAATAATTAGTTCCACACATAATGTTGTGTGGGATAATACATGATTTCACTTGGACATGTTGCATTCCATCTAATCATTTAAAAGTTCTAATAATATAATTTTTGCACTTCAGTTTAAACCTTCTTATATTCTCCATGTTTTGAATTTCTTTTGGCAGGCTATCGAAGATTTTTATACCTTTGTACATCATACAATTTTGTGAGGTATTTTCTTTTTCTTTGGTAGTCTTATGTTGTCGCTTTCTCTTGTATTGTAAGAATGAAAATCCTTATTCAGCTTCATCCTGTTATCAAAGTATTTAGGTAGTAATCCATGTTTAATTTTAAATATTTGGACCATTACATTATATATTATTCTTTGATATACAGTTTCCAGTCTTAGGGCATTCAAAATTTTTGTTATTTTAGTTCTCCTATACACATAATATATTCAGAACAATTTTAGTACATATATTTTTAAGGTATTCATGACACGCGTAAAATATTATAGTTATTAAAGGGAAATAATTCTGAAAATAAGTTTTTTCTGTCAGCAAGCAGTCACGTAATATTTTCGTATAAACCAAAAGTCGAGGAAACTTTGAAAAAGCTAAACTAATGGTAGAAATTGCAAAGTAAATCCATGTACAAAATATCCACCAGACGTGCGAATTTTTATTCATAAAAAGCACAAAGGATACGACCGAACCGGCGAGAATAATAATATAATGTAAGCGTCGCTTAAAATAATTTCATAGGTAAATAAGGAAAAATGAATGACTAGGTATAAATATAATGTTCCGACTGAAGGTTTCACTCAGTGGCAGCTCCAGGAGCCTGGGATCTTCAGCAGGACCATTAATATCCATCTCCCTATAATCCTTTTAGGAGGTGACGACTGTATTACGGACTGTACCTTCAGCAGAGGGTGCCCCGCAACAAGACCCGAAGGTAGCCCGACCGATTGTTTCCGCACCGCGGATTAATAATCCCGTCTTTCTACTCAGAGGCTTCATTATTTCTTTGAATTTTCTGTTTCGGTGAACATTTAACTCACTTAGTGCCTTTATCGATTCCGAGCCTCGGGAGATCCCGAGGGAAATTTTGTTCTTGGTAATAATACATAATTTGTTGAGACGTGTCTAGATAGACACCCACAAATGAACCATTATGTTTTTATCTATATTCCTACCACCATCGTTGATTTAACACAGAAGAAATGAGTTTTTTAGTTTCTAATCTAATAATATTTGACTTTGAGAGCGCACGATGTAGGTGAATTCTGATGGATTCAACGAAAATGTAGAATAAATAAGATAATGACAGTTATTAAAAATGTCTAGATAGACACCCACAAATGAACCATTATATTTTTATCTATATTCCTATCACCACCGTTGATTTAACACAGAAGAAATGAGTTTTTTTAGTTTCTAATGTAATAATATTTGACTTTGAGAGCGCATGATGTAGGTAAATTCTGATGGATTCAACGAAAATGTCGAATAAATAAGATAATGACAGTTATTAAAAATGTCTAGATAGACACCCACAAATTAACCATTATGTTTTTATCTATATTCCTACCACCACCGTTGATTTAACACAGAAGAAATGAGTTTTTTAGTTTCTAATCTAATAATATTTGACTTTGAGAGCGCACGATGTAGGTGAATTCTGATGGATTCAACGAAAATGTAGAATAAATAAGATAATGACAGTTATTAAAAATGTCTAGATATACAACCACCACAAATTAACACCCTATGTTTTATCTATTTCCTACCATCCACCGTTGATATTTACACAGAAGAATGATTTTTTAGTTTCTAATCTTAATAAGATTTTTACTTTGAGACGCACGATGTAGGGAATTCGAATTGATTCAACGAGAAATGTAGAATACATAAGATATGACAGTTTATTAAACAATGTCAGATAGACACCCACCGATGAACCGATTATGTTTTTATCTACTAATTTGCCTATCACCCAGCCGTTGATTTAAGAACGCACGAAAAAACTGACGTTTTTTAGTTTCAATGCTAATAAATATTTGACTTTGAGAGCGCACCCGACTGTCGGTCATTCTTTCTGATGGTTCACTCGAAAATTGTAATAACTTAAGTCACTGACATTTATTTAAAAATGTCTAATAGCAGCCCCACAAATGAACGTCATATGTTTTTATCTATAGTCCTATCACACACCGTTGAGTTAACACCTCAGAACATGATTTTTTAAGTTTTCTAAATCTAATAATAATTTGATTTTGGAGATCCATCCCCATTCGCAACTATGTTAGGTATATTCTGATCTGATGGATTCATCGAAAATGTCGAATAAATAAGATAATGACAGTTATTAAAAATGTCTAGATAGACACCCACAAATGAACCATTATGTTTTTATCTATATTCCTATCACCACCGTTGATTTAACACAGAAGAAATGAGTTTTTTTAGTTTCTAATCTAATAATATTTGACTTTGAGAGCGCATGATGTAGGTAAATTCTGATGGATTCAACGAAAATGTCGAATAAATAAGATAATGACAGTTATTAAAAATGTCTAGATAGACACCCACAAATGAACCATTATGTTTTTATCTATATTCCTATCACCACCGTTGATTTAACACAGAAGAAATGAGTTTTTTTAGTTTCTAATCTAATAATATTTGACTTTGAGAGCGCATGATGTAGGTAAATTCTGATGGATTCAACGAAAATGTCGAATAAATAAGATAATGACATTAGTTAATAAAAATGATTGTGAAGATATTTTCATAAATATGAAAATCCAACGGAATGGAGAGCTATATATAGTAAAAATAAATCATTAACACAGAAGAGCCCATGATATATTAAAAAAATACATTTAAATAGAGAAAAAGGCTTATATAATACAATTTTATTCATAAAAAATATTATACATGCATATATCTTAGATTTGAGGTACGTGGATTTATAAATATTGAACTATGAATTGTTTTCATAGAATAAAACTTAATTACAATAATAAAAATGGCTGATTATAATTATCAATCCTGAAATACATATTGAACGAACAAATCATAGGTACTGTTTTTATGTTTTTTCTCCTAAGTGAATTGCAAAACATCGAACTTACATTCATAATAATTAATATAGTATCATAAAACACATCATAAAATTCCGTCTGTCGGAGCCTCATTAGCCCGGGGCTAGAATTTTATTACCGGTCAAAGCTCTCACCGCGGGGGGCGGACATTTAATGAACAAACATATATTACCTTTGTGTACATTTTTGAAAAACCAATAATCTGTTCGCTTTCCACAAAGGCAAGCCAGCTATGAATTTACTAATTGCGGAATTAAATTATAAAAAACTGTCGCGACAGTTTATATTGCGGAAGTACTGGTGTTCAAAAATAATGTTGACCTGATATCTGTGGAACTGCTTCGCACAGTTAGTTATGGGAAAACAAAACTATCAAAAAAATTTCATTTATAGAACGCCTATTTTTTATTTATTTTCGCACAGTACCTACATTGCGTCTCCTAACGGAGAAAGTTTACAATGTTGGGGTATGTATAAGCCCCCATTTTGATCTAACCCCACACATTGTTGTCCCCTTTTACCCTTCTAATCTTCTACTGAAGTCATGGAAATTATCTATGTTTGTTGCAAATAGTTGAAATCTATATAAATAAATTAATTGTTCGTTTGTACAAAATCGCTAATCTCCGAAAGTTCTTCACCGATTGCTTTAAAATTTTGGCATAATATTTCATTTAAATACACAAATATTTTTGTATATCTACTTTGTTTTTATATAACTTCTATTTATTTATATAAATAAAAATGTAAATGTTCGATTGTCCAAAATCTTAAATCTCCTAAAGTTCTTCAACTGACTATTGCTTTGAAATTTTGACACAGCGTTGCCTTTTAAAAAACTTAAATTATTTTTAAAAAAGGCGCCGGTACCTACCCTTTCAATATTGATAAATATTTAGATATAACATTTTCCGAATTCAATTATTTGCATTCAGTTGTCTTTGCTTAATTAAAGAAAACGTATGAACCGATGAGAAAGTTCAGCCAATCATATCACGATATTTCAAAATAAACATTTTTGTATACTGTCCATGATTAATTTTCAATTTTGATACTTCCGAGTTTATCGTTCATATCATCATAATAACCATTAATATTGCATAACAATATAAAACACAATAACGATGTACTTCTACAAATCTAAAATAAAGTGCGTCATTGTACAAACACAGTTAGTATTTTGCACCAAAATTTTTAATACATAAAATGCACATTTCGGTTCTCTAATTCGGATTAAATATTTATAACGATACCAATAATAATAAGGATTTTTGTAAAACAGCGCCATCCTTTGGACGTAAAGCAACACACGCTATCTATACCTATAAAACTCAATGTCTGTCTGTCTATTCTCTCTATACAAATCTACACCGTTTATCCGATCTGACCCAAATTTTGCATACTTATTCTTAAGAACCCGGCTGTTAACAGGTGACATTTCCCCCTCCCCTCTTACCCCACCTTTTCATTGATAAATTTTCTGTACAAATCTGATATATTTTCCATGCCAATCTGTACCAATTTCACATATATATTCTTCAGGACCTGGCGGTAAATGTAATCTACATTTGCCTCCTGGACATCCCATCCATTCTACCCTAGATTAAATGGAAACATTGTTTTTTCAGAGACTTTTTAGAGACCGGGTACGACCTTTGTACGAAAAACTTGTTTTCACCACTTTTGTATTGAAAAATATCAACACGTTTCAGAGCCCATGGCCCCGTCGTCGGGAGTCAGGACCCAATTATATCCTGACGAAGGGTTCATGGGCTCTGAAACTTGCTGATATATTTCAATGCATAGGTGAAAACAAAGTTTTTAAATTATATATGAGAAAAATATATAATAAGAAAAAAAACATTTTTATCAATTGTATTAATAACTAGCTATTCATACCCGGCGTTGCACGGGTTAAGGATAAAATTGAAAATAAATTTGTGGGGGGAAACAAAGGTTCAATTTGAACGGAATAGATTTGCATCCAAAATATATCAGGGGGAGGGGAAGGGGTAAAATAATAGGGAGGAAATGTCGCCTATGTTACCCGCCGAGTCCTAAAGCATAATTTGAATCGAATCGGACAAACGGTATAGATTTGTATAGAGAACAGACAGACAGACAGACATACATTGAGTTTTATAGGTATAATGTCACCAGAAAATTATGTTGCTCTTTTTGAAGAAAAAATAGTTGAAAGTCTAGTAGTAAAATACAAGCTCGGTTGGAATGGAGACGTGATAACGGAACTTTCGGCATACTTCATCAATTCTATTTCTGAATGATTAATCGTCATTTATTCATCTGTATTTTGTTTTCTATCTTTATGAAGGAAGTTTAATATCTCCAGTGTTATTTTGGGTACGCCTCACCGCATCTTGCGCGGGAAAATTTGGCCTGTATTGATTTGGTCGCAAAAATCGCAAAAAATCTATTTATTTATACAATAATCTTTTAAAATCAGCCACTCGTCTGTCTTTGTACTCTTAAATGCGTTGAGTAATGTAATTTTTAAGATGTATTGTAAAGAATTTTTTAATTTTTTTTTGTTTATAGTTTCTAACCTTTGGGACTGGAAATATTTTGAATAGTGTTTGTGTGGAGAAAGTATTATTTTAATAATTATTCTCTGAATTACTTTCATTCGATTTATTTTATTATTTTAAGTTCCGCCCCAACCTATTATTCCATATTGGAGTAATGAGTGGACAGTTGCATAGTATACCTTTTTTAAATTTTCTATGCTTAAGATTTTTCGTAGTCTTATGAATATATGTATACATCTTCTAATTCTTTTCGTCAATTCCTTGATATGGCTATGCCATTTAAGATGATGGTCTATGATTACTCCAAGATATTTGATTTCATCGTGATACAGTGTCGTTATAAGTTGTAATCATCGGAGCGATAATTCCGCGAAAAAGAAAATCGAAGATTCCCCTAAAAAAGATCGCGAACCGTTTTGACCTTTTCCGGGGCAGCGTTTCCGAGTCTTTTAAAATATATCCTCAATTGTAACGGGGAACCAGGTTAATGTACCGCCGGGCGCTTTGAGGGTAAAGCGCGTCCCGTGACGTAGCGCAGGGGGTGGGCCCGGGGGGCGTGGCAGCCCGGCCGGTCGATACGGCCTCGCGCCCCGCTCCTCTGCCCGCCCGCCGGCCGCGCCGCCCGGATACCGGATCACTGTTTGTCTTCAAATATACATATTTCCAAAATATCGGCGCATTATTTTTAGATTGAAGCCATCCCTTTTAGGATGTCTGAATATAAATTGGATTCGTCGGAAGGCTCAGCTGAGGATCTTCGGTCTGCCGGTCTCTCGGCTTCTTCCCTCATCAGGTCGCCACGCGAAGGCAGGGAAAGGGGTCCGTATTCTAATGAATGAAGCGATCTTAATTTACTTTATTTTGATTAACACCGCGTGATCTAATACTCCTCCGTTTGGGTTATCTAAACATTTGCGTAATAAATGCTTAATGAATATTATCGGCTTCTCCGAATAACGTATATATTATCCCAACGCCGAAAAGGTCGAATTTCGCAAATCTTCCAAAATGTAATAATGTCTCGTCAAGGAAAATTGCGGTGACCAGTGGAGAGCGACATGTCAGGCCAGTCGAAGATTATTAAATTGGATTATTTTTGTAATCCACGCCATTCTTAATTTATTTTTACTCTATTGGCAATTTATGAAGGCGAAAACTTATCATAGAATTTATAAGTAATAGGCCAGGATGGACACTTTTTTTTGAGCCAGAGAGGCGTCCGGGACGTAATTTTTTTGACATGGAACATACTTTTTAAGCACATTTAACAATTATTTTTTGTTTTGAGATTTTTAAAATTAAATGTGAACTCAATTTAAATAAACAGCATTAAATTCACATGTTACAAGCTCAATAGTTTATTTTGATATATACATGCTTTAGACGGTCTTAGGCCCGGTTGTTTCAAGTTCGATCAAAGTAAGCGGTCGATTAAAGCATAGATTTTTACGAAAACGGATCGTCTGATTGGTGGAGAACGTAAAAATCTATGCTTTAAAAGAACGCTTACTTTAATCCAACTTGAAACAACTGACCCCTTAGAGTTTACAAAAGCTAATTTATTACTGATTTATTTATTTTTATTTAATTTTTTGATTGATTTAATCGCTAATTTATGACGTGAGATGGTTTTATGGTTTACTAAAGCTAATTTAATGTTGACTTTTCAACCGCTATTGCCTTACCTCCAACATATTTGGTTTCAGATTTGTGGGAATACACAGAAGATAAATTTTTGTATCATATTTTGGTTAAATCACAGATTTTGTAAATTTTAGCTTATTTCCATACGTTTATCGTTAAAAAAATATATATAATCAATATTTTCCTATGTATTATTCGACTAACAAATTTTGAAAACATCTATCTTTTAATAATAATAACTTATATTCAGCGCCATTTTCGTAAAGAATTCTCCTCGACGTATTTAAATTTAAATTGCTTATTCCTTTACTAGTATTTGAATTTTTATAAAAAAATGTGATCATAACTCAGTTAAAAGGTGGCTTTCAGTATTTTTAAATATAGTCTTTGAAAACATATTACAATACATAAATTTATTTATGAAAAAGTTAAAATATCGAGAATAATCGAAAACAACAATAAAAAGTGTACCAATGAGACAAATAATATGAGTGAAGAGAATAATGTGGGGGAATCCAACAAAATAAGTGAATAAGATAAAATAAATGTATCGAATAAAATTAGTAATCAAAATTTTAGTACTAAAGAATCTAAATTAATTTAAAAAATATATACAAAACTTAAATATATACAGCTTCCAAAATTTTTATAGATGTGGTATTCTCTCATGGGTGGAAATGGTGAATACATCGTGTAAAGTGATCACTTAAGCCAGCCGTACAACAGGTCGGAAGCCCTAAGAAAACCCAAAGTCTTCCGTACCTACCTCCTTTCCCATAAAAAATATAATTTCGTCTCTACGAGACATCTATAATATATCTTGAATAATGATGTCTCTGGGACAAAATCCAGTACTGTATTCTGAAAAATTTAGATGAACTCAAAATATTCTGGATGTAAAAAACTGGTCTAAAAGGAAGTTTAAAAAATATTTCAGATTCAAAAAATAATGATATTTTAAATAATGATATTTCAGGCGTATTCTAGTGTAATGCTAATAATTCGAAAGAATCTCATTACACATAGATATAAAGGATATCACTTTTAAAAATTCCAATCAAAAATAGATATCTCATTAGTGACATCGGTTGTCAATTAAGGGAAATGAAAAAGCTTTGGATGCCGGTCGCGCCAAGAATAATAACAAGAGGCATATGAAACGGGTTGTAAAACTTAAATTTATACAACTTCCAAAAACATTAATTTTATCTAAATTTTTGTTAAGGTCTTTCCCTCAACAAAACTTTATTGTTATTTCGGCAGCACGTATATAATTTTAATAAATAAGTTTTTATATCTATTCTTTTAAATATATTCTCGCGAGATGGTTAATAATATCTTTCATTTTTTTCAACAAACGCTGCGTTGGCGAGAAATTTTATTTATTCACAAATGGTAATTTTATGATATTAGACAAGTTTTAATATTGAAAAGTGCCTAAAACCAAAAATACTGGAGAACAAAGAAAATTCGCAATGGTCATCATTGTTTACTATAATAAAATCAACTCCCAGCAAATTTGTGGGATTAGATATTACAAAATATAAAGAAAATAAATAGAAAATTAAATTTAAAAATAAATAAAAAAGCCTGGATAAAATCCGTCCTTTCAATAGAAAAAAAATCCACAACCAATTAGATTTTTGATTATGTTTTTATTACAAATAAAAATTATGAATTTTGTGATATATTTAACGCATATTATTTATTTTTCAAATATTCAATGCATCTCTCCCTGGTTACACATTTTATTTGGAAAGCAAAATAAATAATTTATTAAAAAATTAAAATTTGGATAACATTTGAAATTCGCTTGCTCCATGATAACATACAGGAGTTCATAATACTCCTACATGGTTAATTTGCACCGACTCGCAAACAAACTATTTGCAGAAACTTTACTCTTTTGTTTACACAGTCAGTGTGAGGGGATGCATGGACCCAACACCAAGGAGGCTGTGTAGAAATCCGCAAACTCAATTGTCTGGGAAAACAAATAGCTGTATGTGGTGGTGGTACCTACCTACAGAATTCCTAGTAACAATATTTCAGCTCTAATAATCATTTTTTCTTCCACATCCAATCTCGTTGACGATCATTGGTCGAGCAAGCGTTTAGGCATTTGCGAAATACGCCATTTCTTTTGGTTGCACCACCACTTCAATTTTTGAAAAAAATATTATTCTACCTTACAATAATTTTATTTCGGTTAATCCCACTGGAAAGCTACGCCGTGTTCAAGTCACCCGTGGAGTATAGACCCATTTGTATCGTACGGATGAAGGGGAACTCTGTTGGGAGGGTACAGTAAAACCAGTGATGTACAAGATACTGGAATACAAAATGCAAGATACTTTAAAATCAAGTATTTCAGATACCAGATACAAAAAACTTTCTGGAATGGTATCTAAAATACTAGATACAAAATACGTATCTTCCAAATAATTTTTAAAGATAAAATTCTTATGTAAGAAAACACATTCTATAGAATGTAAGTTTATTTTTTTACGTGAATTATTTAACGTGACAAGATAAAATATTATATTCTTAAGGTTTTAATCGAGACTTAAGTAAAACCAGTTCTTCAAACATTTTATCACTAATTTTTCTTCAATGAGGTCTCATTACAGGTACATCATTGAAAAAAAAGCATCTTAGCAATCTTAGTACTTTCAAAATACTAAGATACCAAAAGAATGAACAAATACAAGATACAAGATTTCAAAAAAGTATTTTAGATACAATATGAAAATACGTATTTTGCATCTTGTATCTGTATTTCAAATACTTGTATCTTAAATAAGTCACATCTCTGAGTAAAACCAACTCTTTCAATGTACGATTAATGAACACGAAACTCGAAAAATCGTCCCACACCCGAACGAACGAGCAAAATAATAACTCTTATCATATTATGTCAATTCATAATCGTATGTTGTTGGGTATACATTTGTCACACATTTATTCAAAAATGAAGAAATAATAGAAATATTCCAATTAGGACAAATTTTGAGTGATAAAAAACCAACCCATATAAACCACATTTTTACAATACTCCTTTTCGTTTTGAATCAAGTTTCATACCTATACAAGTGTCGGGCTAATTACTCATTAATAATGATTACAATTTGAAAAAAAATATTAAAATTACGAAAAATCCAAAATTATACTATAATTATAATTTTTTTAGCGAAAATTTGTTAGATCATTTTTATCATCGCCACGATTCTTCCTGCAAAGTTTCAGCTGGATTTGATCACGGGAAAAGGGTTAAAAATCGATCCAAAGTTTTTTGTCAGACAAGAAGCAAGCAGACGCTACGAGTTAAAAGAAAGGGAGTCAAAATAGTTTGGTGGATATCAATTATTCAAGTTTAAGATAATACCTACATGTTTCATAAATTTTTCATGTGACGATTACCTAAATGTTTTTTTTACGCATAAGAGCACAGCCGGATTAAATATTTTCACGAAGACACCACCTCATCCCAATATCTCCCAAACTAGCGAGGAATCATGTAGTTAGCTGAGAAAGTTTCCATCAATAATAAATCACAGTTTGGGGAAAAAATAAATTTATTTCCTGAATCGACTTTACGAAAAGTGATATTTGATTTTTCCGAATCAATTTGGTATATACCTACTACAATTCGGAAGTATTCGAGAGATAAAATTTTTATTTTGGTCAGTAGGTACGTGTCCAGACTGATAGAAGAGCTCAACTCGCTTTCCATGGTTCATAAATCTGATTATGTGTTTATTTAAACTCGCAGAAAAAATCTATGTGTATCTAGCTGTATCTAGTCATTAATCAATCATTTGAGTAGATATGATTTTATCAATGAAGTGTGAATCTTTCGTTTTGTTTTAGTCATTTTCAAGAATACATATGAGCATGAAATAGTTTTTTCGAAATTAATAATGACTTTAATAATGGTGGAGAATTGATTGAACAAATTTTACCACGCATACAACGTGATGAAATAATAAAGTTACTATCTGAGTTTCTAAACGATGAATTTTGTTTTAACGAAAAAATATAATTTTGTATTTTTTTCTCAAATCTGAAATTTGAACGCACGGATATTTTTTCTTAGAATGTTGACTTTAGACAGTAATGTTGTTCGGCATTTAAATTATGATACTATGTAAAATATAATTTTTATAAAGTAGGCTTTTTAAATGGGTCAGTTACATTTCTTATGATGATTCAACAGGAAAAGCACATAATTTGTTGCGAAATTATATTTAGTACGAATAAATTATTTCTTTAAAACTGTCTTTATTTTGTGAACGTAATTTTTTTTTCTAAATTTTCAGGTGTAGGTTGTTAGAATATGTTCATCGAATTTAGATAATGTTATCAACGCATTTTACGGAAAAAGTTATGTTTAATTGGATTAAAATCTTTTTTACGGAAATTTTATTTTCCTTCAATATAATATGCATATTATAAAATTTTGTTAGCTGCTAGATTTTTGTTCCACGTAATGAATCGTATTAAATTTAAATATAAATATTTAAACACAATATCACTGTTGTAATTTATAAATAATTAGTTATAATATATAACAATATTATAGTTATTAAAAACGTTTATTACGCCATTGTTCACCCTCTACTCATATACGGTATTATCGGATGGGGAGGTTGTTATAAGAAAAATCTAAACTTAGTAAAAATATCACAAAGGACTATCATTAAAGTAATACTGAAAAAAAATCTACATTTTCAACAAAAGCTCTCTTTAAATTGTTTCCAGTACCAAACGTAGATGATATTTTCAAGCAAGTTTCCATATAAAAAATATGCAAAGAAAAAAACCTAAACAGAAAACCAAGAATATTTCAAACTTATGAGAAATGGAAACCAATTTATAATGCCTGAATGTAAGAAAACCCAAATGCAGCATCACTATATTTATAAAGCCATTAATTACTATAATAACTTACCTATCGAGATGCGATGCATCAGTAACCCTTCAGAGCAAATCAAAAAAATTAAAATTTTCCTAAAATCAAACATAAATTCATAAATCATTTAAACCGTTAGATTTTTTCAAAATAACTCCAATACTTTCATTATCAACTTATCTTTTTTACCGTATTAATAAATAACTTGTATATACTACCTATATATTATAATAAAAACTGTAGCTCCCTCATCAGACTCAAGAGCTTATCTTCGCTGATGAGGTCGTACACGACTATAAAGTATTTAAAAATATATATAAGAACTGTATTTGTACTATATATTAAATAAATAATAAAAAAATAAATAAAATATTATTTGCAAATATGGCGAACTCTTTAAAAGCAGACTATTTGTATGCGGGCTAGGGACAGAGAACAATTGGTTTAGAGAATAGTCTATCTCCAGAGACCAGCTGTGAGAGAAAAATTAATTATCAAGATGACGCGGCCATCTCTCCAGCTACGCAGAGATGCTCTTTCTAAATATCACAATTTTACACACTCGTAATAAATATAGCTCAGAACCAAAGCCCCTGTCTAATGAGAGGTGGATTGATAAGGGTTTTCCCACGAGGGTAATCGCAAGGGTTGACCTATTTTCAGGGGCACCTGTCCGGATTCATTTTTGATATTCACTTGTATTTAGTACCAAAATATAGAACCTTTTAAAGGTGAATTGTAGCATTAAATGGTTTTAAATTACTTGTGGCCTGAAAGCAAATTAAAATAAATCGAGGTAAATCATGTACCTAAGTACACAGAATAAAATCGTTTTCGGGACTCGGAGATTTTTACTGCCGGCAAAGTTATCTTTGCCGATTAAGCTACAATGACCAATACAGATATTTACATACGTTTTTTAAGTGAGAATTCCATTGATTCTTGTTGAACGTACTTTAATCACACTGTCTCAAAACCTTCGAGTAGAATATGGTAGGCGGCGCTAGAATTTCCGGTTCATTTTATTAAGAGATAACATTGGCGTTACAAATTAGGTTCATTTTAATGAAATCACGCTTTTTGTGATGACAAAATTTTTCGGAACGAACTTAATTCTGTGATGATTAAAACTAATTTAGATAAAATCTTAGAATGATCGAAAAATAAACATTTAAATCAGGTGCAAAAATCTAAATCTAATCTAAATATAATAATTTCGTTGTCTGTCAAACTACACGGCTGAAGAGGCTCGAACCTTGAACGCGCGGACGACCGTCGCTTTTAAGACGCGACCTTTTAATTCACGCCTCCTACGTTCGACGTTTGACAGGGTTATTATTGTGTACTAGTTGTAACCGGTCAAAAATGACGGAATATTGGTTCGCTTCTTTGCTAAGCCCTAGTATATATTTATAGTATCTTTTTGGCGTTCCACAGAGAGCATCATGCGCAGAGCGGCCGGTTCAGGTTTGCTGGACCGGGATTCAAGAACCATCTCTGGCCGTTTAATTTGTTTTTTAGATGTGATTTCGAACGAAATTACGGACGTTACACAAAGTTACAGACGGGCAAATGAACAGACAACGAAATTATTATGTTTGATAAATAAAAAATCTCGGAACATAATTTAAGAGTTAAATTATGTTTCGTGATTTTTCATCGGTGTATGGCTAGTATTTTATTTGGATGTCGTCGACTTTGTCTTCTTTAAGCATCGTCTCAACTTGAAACTTTATTTTTCTTGGTATATATCACTCCGTTTGTCTGATATTTCAGTTAAAATATATGTCTTATTCATTTCTCAACACAAAGTTTAAAATATACAGAGAATAATTTAGAGTGCCGATAAGAGCCTTCTGCTTGGAATACGGATGAAACCATAGCACACAAGCCGGTGGCAATAAGTGCACATGTACATCTTATACGAAGCACTTTGTTCAAAACCGTAACAGTTGCAAACAGTTTATGAAGATACTTCTCGTAATGTTAACACTGCGTTACACGCGCTGCAAATAATTACATATTTACACGCGCGGGGCACCCCTGTGCCCCAAAGCAATTGATGGATTATTTGTTATGTGGGTAGAAATAAAAAATAAACTTATTTTATACATAATCAGTCTTTATCGACACTTATAATGAAAACAAAAAATATTACTTTTCTCTACAAAAACAAGAACAAAAAATTTTTTTCCTTAACTTTAGAAAATTATGAAAAAATTAACACGGAAATTATAAATTTGAGATTTTAGTTTTCATTAGTTGACTTATTGAGATCATTTTGACTTTGGTTATAACACTGAATGCATATACTATATTTATGATCATTACACACAGGCTTGTGACATTTCTGGCATGCGCTTCTAGTCAAGCGATCTTTGGCTCTTCCACAGCCATGGCACCTAAATGTTTAAGTCCTTTTTCGGGATATGTCATCTTCCTGAGGTGTCAAATCGTTTTGATTTATACCCAAAAAAGTATGCTTCGTTCAAAGGAACATAGCATGCAACATAAAGATGTTTCTAAGAATATAAGAGTTTAGTGCTTATTTGTCGTTCTTATCTGTTCATTTTGGTTTATAAGTACCTAAAACAAACAGAACACTTTTTTTATTATAGCATTATAAAGCTAAATATTATACAATTATATAAAATATTAATTATCTTTACTTGAAATTTAAAATAGTTAAGAAAATATCAAAAATGACGTACCTTCTTCAAAAATGAAATAGTTACGGTATCTCACGCGCGGGGCACAGGCGTGCCCCACCGACAATAAAAAGTTTCCAGAGAACACATCCGTTCACCAGCGTTGCCATGGTGTCACTGGTGAGTACACAAGGACACTAACAACAGCTATTAGTAGCGGCAAGATTGTATATTTATGTGTATGAAATAATAGGCAAAAATATTTCACTGGGGCACGCCTGTGCCCCGCGCGTGTAACGGAGTGTTAAAATTATTATTATCTATTCGTTATACTATAATTATCAGTCAAATGCTGTATTTAGCAGAATATTAAAGACTGGTAATGAATTTGGTTGACGTTTTCAATGACAGTCTAGTGAAAATAAAGTTTATAATTAAAGAGACAACATTATTTCATTACTAACTGCTGTTAACATGTACGTGTAATAATGTGTAATATAATTTTTTTATACACATTACTGCTCCGTATTTTATATTTTAAATTTATATTTTTAATTTTTATACTCATATTTTAATGTTTATACCTGGTACTTTCACTGCTTATTCCTTTTATAGCTTTTTATACATGTACTTTATATTCATATACTGGCTGTGCCCGCGCGGCTTCGCACTCGTAAATTTTTAGTACACTGTTTGGATCGTCATAGAAGTTTCGCGAACCTTCTAAAACATTATCCTTCCAGAACTTTCAAGAAATTTATCGAATATACAGGAACCTTCTAGACACACCGACACATTCCGCCACTCAGCTTAGAACCTTATAGAACTTTCGGGAATTTTCGGAATCGGCGCGTCTATTTTGAAACAATCTGAAGTATTTGCGGCCTTCCCATAACAAAACAATGTGGTAGAAAGCACATTTTCGTCACCCACTCCCACCCACGCACAGCCACCCCCACCAAACTCGCATATTTTCGATGTGACACCAAGGGCTATCCACCACCATAACCACCGGTGGGTGTTTTTGGCTGGTTGTGGAAAAAATATGGCGGATAAGGAAACACTGGTTTCTTTATATATATATATATATCTATATAGATTATATATATATATATTTATATTCTAATAGTAACATACATATTATATATTGATTTATATTTACTGCCTATTTCCGATATTGTTTAATATATATACCTTTTCATTTTATGTAATATTTTTTTATGTAAAAGCCTGTAATGGGAGTAAAAAAGTAAATAAATAAATAAATACTCCAGCCAGACTGTTCCAGACTTTATATTCTCTGTACTGTATTGTGTGTCCTTGCAGTAACCACCCTCAGTTCGGAAGACAATCAGCGCAAGGGAGTCGGGGCTGTTTACAGAAGACACCTGTGTCGGACCTGTGTAGGCTGTGTTTGTGCTGGTCCCGAGGGTAATCAGCTAATGGCATATTCAGGGTAGCTGCCCGCCACACACACCCGCACACTGTATCCGTATCGCACCTTGGGGTATTAATAGTCCGATCATACCCTCGCACGTGTAACTCCAAACCCCCTAACAATTTCAATAAAAAAAGTAACCCTTAAAAACCAAGTTTTTACTATATTCCCTTTCTATGTAAAATATAACAATAATTAAAGACGAATTAAAACATATAACGTAACTCTAAACATACAGAAATTTAATATATTTCTAAAATGTCAGATGTTTTGAGATGTCAAGATTTTGATAGATTCAATTATCATCAATATCGTATCTTATGAATTTCCAGCGTCAAATGATTTAGTCAGAATCAGATTTGAGTAATGTAGAATTCTTCAAAACTAAGCAGAAATCTAAAAGAAATAAATTATTATTCGATTTTTTCCCAAAAAACCCAATTTTGCTGTCATCTGTGAACCGATTGTTTTGTAAATTTTCGAAATTCGTAGTGATGTACCTATTATACCGACGCCGACTGAGTAATTCAAATTTAGAAGATATTCCGCGACGTTATCGGTCCACCGCGGCGTTGCTAATCAAACTTTTCTAATGATTCCAATTTGAAAAAACCAATAAAATTTCTAAAAATCCGAAATTATGCTATTATTATTAATTTTTTTAACAAAAATTTGATAGATCTTTTTGATCATCGCCACGAGTCTGCTTGCCAAGTTTCAGCTCGATTGGATCACGGGAAAAGGGTCAAAAATCGATCCAAAGTTTTTGTTGACGGCAAGCAAGCAGACGCCACGAGTTAATATAAAGGGAGTAAAAAGCCTTAAATTATCAAAAAAACATATTTATTTTCTACTTATCATATTGTCTTCGTGAAATCTTATCAATGCTTAATCAATCACATAATTATTATTAATATTTTTAATATTTAAAACATTAACTTTGTGATTAGACATTATAACAGAGTGTTAGTTAAATTAGTATAAACCACTACCAGGATGCTACAAGATGGCCTCCCAGAGTTCTGAAATGGAGACCTTGGGAGAGTAAAAGAGGCATCGGAAGACCTCAAAAGAGATGGGCCGACAATATAGCCGCTGTGGGGGGAAAGAAATGGCTGCAGTTAGCAAACAACAAGGAAGGATGGAAAGAGAAGGAAGAGGTCTATATCCAGCAGTGGAGAGACGAAGACTGATGAAGAAGAAGAAGAAGAGAAACCACTACCAGATTTTAGGTCTACCGGTTTCGAGACGTACCCGTCTCTTCGTCAGGACCAACGCTACACTACTATGTTCACAATACTATACAACATTGTTTATCATATGCGTGTTAATCTTGTCAAGGAAAATCATGCACTAACTAGCCTATAGAACGATCAGGAATCTACGAGGGAGAGAGAGTGAATCCCTCGTAAATTCTTGATCGTTCTGCAGGCTAGTTAGTGCATGCTGGTCCTTGACAAGATTAACATGTATGTGATAAATATTGGTGAAAAGTTTACAATTCTATGGTTACGGTGTAAAGTGTTGTGAACATAGTAGTGTAGCGTTGGTCCTGACGAAGAGACGGGTACGTCTCGAAACCGGTAGACCTCAAATCTGGTAGTGGTTAATACTTACCATCTTTTGAAAATGGTAATGGAATTTAACACTGAAATTCGCATATTTATTTGTTGACAGGCTATCATAATAATCACACTCAAGCATCGTACAACCACTCCAAGAAATACAGTCTACACTCTTTTAACTCCAAATTTAGCCGCTCGGATTGAAATTTTTATCGCAGGAGTGTCGCGAATTCGATAATTTTTTTGTGAATTGTTTGTTTAGTTTGTAAATTGTACATTATTAAAGATTTTTGTTATTTGTATCATACTTGCTTGCATATAATGCGGACACATTTGTCTAACGTGGATTATAATATATCAAGTCACATGATAACTATAATGAAAGGGAATTTATAAAAAAAAATATGGTGTATCATTGTTCTAAATTATTGTATGATTTTATGTGTTTATGTCGTGGACCAAGAGATTAATTGGGCATTATTAAAAATGACAACCCAAATCGAGAAATGTGATAAACAATTATTAAAACTGAATTAATTATTATACTGTCCGGGCATTATAAATATTGCCAAGTATTTGTGGAGCAATTTAACATTTTAAGTACATCTGGCGGGACGCGGGAACCGATAACAAATGCATGACGCGCACTGACCAGGTTAGGTTAGGTTAGATTAGGTTAGGTTAGGTAAGGTTAGGTTAGGTTAGGTTAGGTTAGATTTTGTTAGGTTAGAATAGATCAGGTTAGGTTAGATTAGATTATGTTTAATGATTATACTGTCACACAATAAAATAATTTAACATAAAACACGTATTTTTTATTATTCTGCCCGATAGGTGAATGAATTTATAATTCCCGGTCAATATAATTATTTCAACAGTTTTTGTCATATTTCCCTATCATGTTGGGCATTTTTCAAACTGTCCAGGCATTATAAATAATGTCCTATTAATTACTTGGTTCACAACATATATCTACATTTGACACATAACAATCTTTACGTGTGGTCGTGAAACCCGGACTGGATATTGAGGTAATTCAATAACTACAGACGGCACAGCGCAGTGTGAAACTAAATAAGCTTGGTATTACTAGACTGGATACAAAAAGAAACACGAAGGTTAGAGTGCAGCCCGAGGTGAAGAATATTATCCCCACTGCATACTCCGTGACACGCACATAATCGATTGAAAAATAATAATATCTTGGATATCTTAGTATCCAAGGGCCAATAAAAAATCGCTCGCACCCTAAGTCTAAATGTGTATGAAATTATCCAAGGCATATCGAACATCTCTATATTGTTTTGTTCGACACTTGTTTAAATAATTATACAAATCTATGTACAAAAATATAATTGTGTTGCATACTAATAAGAATTTATTATGCAGATAAAGAAGGTTATACAAATTATGTACCTACTTCGTAGGATTATAATTACAATATAGGTAGAGGTGATATAATTTTTGTACTATTAATATTAGAAACATTTGCACCACAAGGTGCATTATTATAAGTTTTAATAAAGCATAAAATTCAAATTGATAAAACAGTACTGCGCTAGTAATAATGCCATTATCTATGTATTCTAATAAGTGCCAAAATTTAAGTAAATAACTTGTATTATATTGTACTTTAAACTACATATTTTTATTTACTAGGCACCCATAGAAATCTTGGCTGATCCCGGGACTGGTCGCGGGTTTCCGGGATTGGCCTTCCTTAATCCCGCAATGCCGGGATAAGAAAAATGCTCCGGGATTATAATTCCTGGTTACCCTGCATCTTCACACAGCAGTGAATGGACGATATCTGTTGATATACGTGTAGGTATATTACAACTTTTTCAGACCTCATTTTTCTGTGTTGTTATTTGTTTAAACAAATCAATGCAAATGGGTCTCGTGGTGTTGTTGATATGAAAAAACAGTCGAGAATTTAAAATATTACATTTTTGGTTATGAGAATATTCTACTTAAATTGGTGTAATTATTTACTGAGAACAAAACGTATTTTCATATTGCTCGGTCTAGTTGGCAGGTGCATACAGCAAATGCTTGAGCATCAGATTTATCTGAAAAATCTATTTTCCCATTGACTATCTTAAGACAAAAACGAGATCCTGTGTTTGTCTTCTTCAAGAGAGGCTTGAAACTTTAATAAAAGTCATTAATTCTCTCACAATTGTACATACTTGCTCGTTATTAGAATGTTTATTTAAGCATGCCATGAATCAGTGACCGAGTATTCCACAGACATTCGTGATTCCTATAATAAGTCACGAAAAGTAATGTTTTTTCATCTCCCCAACGCGCCATATTTGTTTCATCTGTCGCGGACTGAGAATATCGCATTGATAATCGATACTAGCCACGAATGACATTAGCATGCTCATAAGCAAGCCTGTTCACATGTGCTCAAAATATACCCCTTCCACCCGCAGATCAAATGAGCACGCTCATAAATCAAGCGGCATTTGATTTATGAGCGTGCTAGTAATGAGCATGCTCATAAAAATAGTAATATGCTACTAAATAGCAGTAGCTCAAGAAGCTCAATACTGTGCGTGCTCACGTGCCACTAATGAGCATATGTATCAGTACATAGACAATACACAGGAACAAGAGACTATAATATAAGAAGTGATATACCGCGGATTAATAGAGAGAGATATGGTTTCCTATACACTGCGATCAATTTTTATAATGGAATCCCCAATTACATAAAGGAACTTAATAGTATAGAACTATTCAACAAACAGCTCAAGGAACTTGTGTTGGGGAGGAGATAATTTGCTTAACAAATCAATGTGCTGATATTTAATATGTGTACCCACTTATTCTACTTTATTTTCTGTCCCCTTATACCAGCATACAATTGCTGTTTGGGGACATGCTACTTAATTTTAAATTTTAATTAATACAAATAATTAATTAATGTGGTGTGATCATATAAAAATATGTAAATAAAATAAGTATTATTATTAAAAAAAAGGTGGAAAAATTAATCCAGAAGGATAGAAATCCGTCGTTGTTAAGGCTTATTGAAGACTTTAGATTATTAGTTATTGAGTAATTATGTTGAATCTGTACTTAAGACCAATGAAAATATTTAAAAAAATATTAATAAAGCAATTTGTCATCGTTTCATACACGGTAGTTCAAATGATTTTTTTTACTATTATCAAGATGACGTCCCTGGCTAATTATAACCTGTGCACTTTGACTTGTGTTACCTGTAATAATGTCGTATCGATTGGCTATTATCTATAAATAAAAGTCCCTCGTCGTGTGTCGCTGGAGCCCCGCCTCCCTGTCGCATGTCAGCGCCTGTTCAATGGGTTTTGTTCATAAACTAAATGATTTATTCACAGAAATGTCCGAAAACATTACAAAATTTATTCAACCCGATAAATAAATAACACCGTGGATGTTAATTTATTTTAAAATGTCACAAGGGATTATTTTCACACGTGCCTTTATTCCGGTACAGGCACCGCGTTATAATTTAGATCAACGTTCTGAGACATTATTCCGGCTTACTTAAATACTAAATGGAACATTTACGTTTCAGATTGCGTAATTTTTCTTATTATTCAGAAAGCTTTATTTATTAAATCACGTTGAGAGTATTGTTACTCGTGTCAAGTTACAGTTGTTTGAAATGTTTACAATACTACCGAAGATTCCAGAACAACCTAGCGTAGTCTACGGCTTTCGAGAGACGTCTCCAAAGTTTCAGGAACATCTGGAAATTAGGAGAACTTGCGAGAAAACACTATAAAAGTCTCGAAGGTTCGAAAATTCAACGTTATGGGTATAAGTTCATGGATCTAGGCCGCGGAGGGCCATTGTTATTTTGACTTTTCCAACGATGCGGCCCTAGCAGCGAATCACGAAGCGAAGACAGTGTTACCATTAGGCGTGTGAAGTTAAGTGCCAGATAATTAAGTAAAGTACTTACCCGTTTGCGATATTTGAGCGAATATTCTGGAAAAACCGGAAAAAACGTAATACGTGCTGAAATTGGATGGATTGTTCTAGTGAATAGTGAATAAAGTGTTGAAGCGATTATAAACTATTTACGAGTGATAAATTTGCGAAACAGTTTAATTCAATATTAGCGTTACATTTAATGGTCTTAAGAGACTTTGTACGTTTGTTTAATTAATTATTCAGTAATCAATAAATCCGTTATTGCATTCCAGCGTTTTCTTTAATTCCTCCTGCGCTACGACACGAGACAGTATTTTATTACAAAGTGAAATATATTTGAAGTTGGGCTTGTATTCGGATATTTCAAAGACAAGTTAAATCTAAAAAATATCTACTTGTTCTTGATTACTTCTTCTTTGAAATAGAAGGGAACGTCTCACCAACATAAGTAAATACGAAATATAAGAATTTTATTTACAATAATAGCATAATTCTACTGCAAAGTTACGAGTGTAGCACTTGAGGACCAGGTGAGCCGCCGTGGTGTCGTTCTTCGGTCGGCTATACTGCAAGCGCTTAAAAGGACATTCAAGATGGCATGCACAAATTAATATTATCCGTAACTTTGTATTTGCCGCGGAAACAACGATACATTCTGTTAATTTTGAAGTAGGTAAATTTATGCCTAATTATATTGTTTATTTTTATATGACATTCGACTTGAGACCATTTCGACTTATGACCAAAGTTGCGTAGGCGAACCATGAAGTAAGTCAAAAACTGACTGTTCTCTGAATTACAGTTTTTTATTTTTAATATTTCAGTTTAATGAATATTAAAACTAAGTGCAACCATTACTTAATCGCATATGTCATTGGTATTAACCATTAATCAAGTAAATAATTCTCTATATGACAATGTCCGTCACTAACGTTATCAGATGGCAAAATAATGATGAGGTGTATAAAATGAGGTATCAAAAAAGTATGATTCTCTACGTAACAATGTCTGCTACTAACGCTGGCTCAAATAATAATGAGGTATAAAAAGCAAAAAGCGTAATTTCAATTTATAATGTTCATCACTAACGTTATCAAGACGCAGGCTACACTAGATAGCGCCGTTCTCACAGCCTTAACTGGCGCCCGAAATATATAATAAAAGTACATCATTTTTTACGAGTTATAGCTAGTCTCAAATCTTAAAAATGTAATCCACATACCTAATAAATAAATATAATGTAAGAATGCTATTCAAATTCTATGAATTCTTAAGCAAGTAGCAATTCAAATAATATTGAATTCTTGTGCAAGTTTTTGAAAAAGAACTCTGGGATTATCCTGCCGGAAATTGAAGTATAATGGCGAAGCCGCTAAAATGATTTGACTCTTATATGACCACGCAACGGCACCTCAGTCTACCTTCGAAACTTTTGCACGATATTTAGGAAAACTCATAAGGCGTCAGCTCCGACCTCGTGTGCGCCGCCTTATAGCAGGTTCCTCATCCATTTATGCTGTGTCTGCTTTACTCGCGTCATCAATTACGAAGCCAGCTCTACCAGACAAGAAACAGAACGCCCGTCACTCGGGTGGACAGGGCGGACAGCTGGGGCCGCCCCTACCCACCCTCGAGGCGCAACCCTTCCAGCGACTGTCGGCTGATCTCAGCAAATTTCACGAGCCGTGAGTATTGTGAACGAGAGAATATCATATTTTAACTGACCCCTCAATACATAACCGACTTCTGCATTCCATTCTCCGCAAATAATAGACAACCAACACTTCGCTCAGCATCAACATCTAACAAATAGGTTAGCTGAAGTAAATCGTGTCCACAAAACTAATTTCGGTGATCGTGCTTTCGCGGTGGCTGGACCAAAGTTATGGAACAAACTATCTAATAAGCTGAGACAGACAGCTTACACAGTTCAAAAAACAACTTAAGACGCATTTATTTAGACAATCCTATGAAAACCTATAGAATCTGACCACAACACTAACTCCGCGAAAACACCTAATTCTTTCAAGCACTCCCAACTATTATAGTATTAAATTTTAATTCCATTTCTTGCGTGACATCTAGTGAATAAGCCATAGTAAATAAGTTTTTTCTTTTTTAGCACTAAGTTGTTTTGTAAGATAACTTTTCTGTGTAAAGCGCCCTTGAGGTGAGTATTCGCGAAAACGGCGCTATACAAATTATCCAACTATTATTATTATTAACTGGAAATAGCGAAATCAGGGATGAAAGCAATTCATGGATTCGAAGTGAATTTTAAACACTAAATTAATAAAAACTGGCTGTTTCCCGTTGATAGATATGACTACTTCTTCTTCTTCAGCCATCATCTCTCCACTGCTGTATATGGGCCTCTTCCATATCCTTCCGTCCTTCCTTGTTATTTGCTAATTGTAGCCATGTATTTCTCCCCACAGCAGTTATGTCGTCGGCCCATCTCTTTTGAGGTCTTCCGACGCCTCTTTTATCCTCATTAATCAATTATATTGAACTACTAGCCCAATTCTAAAATTTATTCCAATAATTGCGAGTAATCAAGAACTTCAGCAATAATATTTAAAAAAAAATTCAAATAATTTAGAAAAACAAAAAACGAAGGACATTATTCATATTTGATTATATATATATATATTATATATATATAATATATATATATATATATATAACATATATTAACCCCCCCGATAATATATTATTATATAAGTAGATTTATACAAATAATACAATCAATATTTTTAAAAATGTCAATCTACAAAGTTGCTGAATCAATTGAAAAAAAAAGAATATGTTTAGTTACATATACTAAATCTAGTGCAAATATACATCCAATGAGCAAAATAGAAAGTATTCTGCATTACAGCCCAGGCTGTTAATAATGTGGCTAAATCCAAGATAATGGTCCCATTGCATATACAATGAAAATGAGTATTTCACTATATTATTGAATGTGCTAATAACAAAATGAAAGATAATTTACGTTTAAACAGTAAGTATCAAATAAGATATTACACTTTAAAGTTTCCAAAAATGCACTGCATATTTTGACATTTCATAGGCAATATATGAGGTTAGGTTAGGTTATTAGGTTAGGTTTGGTTTGGTTAGTTTATTAGGTTTGGTTAGGTTAGGTTATTATGTTTGGTTTGGTTAGTTCATTAGGTTTGGTAAGGTTAGGTTATTGGGTTTGGTTTGTTTAATTTAGATTACGATTATTTTAGTTGAATTAAATTAACAGGACATTAAATTATATAGTGAAATACTTATTTTCATTGCATGAACAACGGGACCATATTTTTGGATTATTCCAAATTCAGTACAAATGGCAAAACCGTCACAATTTCTATGTAAAATTTAATGTCTTAGTGATCCACATAGAAGAAGAAAACAAAGCGTTTCTTAAATCTAGTTTTAGAAGCAAGTTGTTGAATTTGTTTGATTGAAAAGTTGAAATGGTCCATAGTTTTTGATTTCTTATAAAAAGTACGTTCCCAATCCCAATATTATCGTTTCCGTACTGATTAAGCAGTTCATTGAACCTTACGACAATGTAATTACAAAAAGGTAATAAAAAACAGTTATAATACCTAAATTGCTACATAAAGCTTTGTAATTTATTGGTTTCGGTTAAATTAATTTGTTACTTTCCTCTACGAACAACCCAGGACTAAATAAATAAAATAAATTGAATAGATAAATAATATATGTAGATTGCAGATACTTTGACTGTGGAGTAGGCCTTTTCAAGCCAAAAGGTTCCGCTCTATTTGGAAGGATTTATTAGGGCACGTTATTAACCAATACATTCAGCGAAGTTTATTTCAGGACTCAACCCTTCCGCCCACTGGGTGATGACCAATCACAACGCTCTGAACATACCATATTAATATAGTTAAATATGACTTACTATAGGTCAGACTCAAGCAAAAGACTATTCCCTAGCTTTGCCCGGTAAGAAGAAAGCCGGGAAAGCTGCCTGGCAAGCCCGTATTACAAGCCTCAATATGATATTCCAAATAAAAAAATATTTTTTAGTTTAAAAAAGGTTACTTACTAGAAAAACTTATTTTGTGTTCATTTTTTGCATCGTAACAACACACATATTTTTTTCGCACATTATTTTGAATGCGGTCTAGCTATAATTTAGCTACGAGTAACATGTTAATGATGCGTTTTTACTGTTTAGCAAAAAACCTTCATTTCACATTAAGATACCAAAAAACTAGTATTTCAATATTACAATATCATTTTTTCGTATGTTTTAAATGTGAAGTATAAAACACGTATGTGATTGCAGATTTAAGAGGTTAAACCACCATCACATATTCAAAAAATATTTTTTTTACTTCATCTTATAGCCTGAAATGCTAAAAATGATTAAACGAATGTCATTACCCTTTTGCGTTTTTCTCGAAATTCCCCTTTTCAGACCGGCGGAGAAAATATTCCTTAAATTTTTCATACATCTTATTACTAATAACATTATCTACCACGAAGCATCCTTTTTTTGATGAAATGGTCCATGTGCTTATTATGATCTTTTATGAAAATTTTTTTTTGAAAATTTTTTAGTAAGATATCAAAATTATTTTCGTACTAATCTCAATTGCAAAAAAAAACTTTGTTTTCGATACGCTTCATTATAAATATAATATCATTAAACAAGATAACTCTGACGACTTGCTTATCTCCACCAGCTGCGCGCACCACGGAAAAGGATCTTTGCGGTACATCACTTAGCTCTTCCATTTTAAATTTTCAAAATATTTAATTTGTGAAAATATTATCCAATGTATGTCGTACACGATTATAATAAAACGAATTTTATATGTGCTATAGAGATTTGAAATTTTTGCGATTTTGCATAACCATCTAAAAATATTTTAATTTGAATGCATTTTTGATGCCTCGGGTTATTTGTTCTCTTTTTTTGCATAGCATTCTAAAAAATATTGTAATTTGAATGTATTTTGAGGCTTCAGGTAATCAGTTCTTTTTTAGCAACTCTGATGATGTAAGTCAATCTGCAGATTAATATCTTATCTTTATTTACATTACCCGTATATCTCCTTTTTGATCTTTCTGTTGGCATGAAGACTTAATTGACGAACTCATTCTTTTCTCGCTACGTATCTCGCCCATTGCAGCCGTTCCCGAAGTTCCTGTTTATTGAATCTCTCGTTACGTTATCTTTTATTGGACCTTCGATCTCGCGCAAAATCTTATATTTAAAATCCTGCAATCTTTTATCATGCGCTTAAGGGGGGGGTAAGGTTAATTCGTACAAAAAAAGACATGTTTTCGTGAATTTTTTGTGACGACACAGTTAAAACCTCTTTATTAAAACCAATAATTCATTAAAGTATGACATTTAAAGAATATTGTGTAAAATTTTCAAGACGAAATATTAAAAAATACGGCAATGGCAGCAATTATTCGGACGTGTCTCGGAAAAAAGGAGAATTGCGGTGTCCATCATAACTTGGTGCTAGAACATCTGAAATCAAAAAATCAAAGTTCATTCGTTAGATAATAGGTTTTCCCAGGTAACGCTGGGAAAAACGCGATTTTTTGCGAAAAATATCGACTTATTTGTTATTAAAAAATAAAAATTAATAACATATTTGAAAAAAAGTCTCCAGCGTTACCTCGTAAATTATGTACAGAAATAGTGTTCAAAATTTCAAAAGGATCGGTGCAGTAGTTTTAAATTTATGATGGACACCGACTTTGAAAACGTGAGATGTGGAGAACACGCTTTAAAGATTTGCACACTGTAAAATTCAAAATAAAACTCAACACTTATTTTATACTTATACATAATTGTCGATGCCATGTTCACACAGCAAAGAGATTTCATCATCAGCATCTTTTTGTCCTTGTCTACGCAAAACTCTTCCAATACAATAGCACTTCCGGTCTCCTCAGGTAAGCGCGTCTCTTAGCTGCCCGAGCAGGTACAGAAAACAGTCTGAGTATCGCTCAAATGTTCATAATTTCGTCAATTTTGCTCCGATTGACTTGAAATTTCGACACAATATTTTTGCGATGTTATACATTCATTTAAAAAATTAAAAATAAAATGCAAAAAAAAAAGTTAAAAACCTTACCCCCCCCTTAAGTAAGAGACCAAACGTCACACTCATTTTAACCGATCGGTTGTATCAGTTTCCATGAAAAAATATCAGGAGGAGGGGAAGGGATAAATAGGGAGGGAAGAAATGTCGCTTGTGTTGCCCGCCGGGTCTTAAAAAATAAGTATGCCAAATTTGGCTCAGATTGGTCGAACGGTACAGATTTCCATTTAAAATATACTGGATAGTGGAGAAGGAGTAAACGGGGGGAAGGGAAATGTCGCCTGTGTTACCCGCCGGGTCCTAAAGAGTAAGTATGAAAAAATAGAGAACAGACATACAGACAGACTTTGAGTTTTATAGGTATAGATTATTTTTAACAACCGAATCCGGCAATACGAGATAAATTTTCCGTTTTTCTAATAGTTTCTCTTGCATTTTGTATCATAAGGTACCAAATTAAAATTGATTTATTAGGTTTAATATACTTTCTGGGGATCTTGACTATGGGAGGCAAATAAAACACTGGAAATAAATTATCATTAAATTCATTTAATTGTGGTGTATTTCCTTCTGGGGGGGTACGCGGGTTTTGCGTGGTAATTAAAACGGTGGTGTTACGATACTTAACTGATTTATTTAGCGATGATATATGTTGACAAACTGACTACCGTGACCTAGTTACCGGTAGTGAGGCGGGATGAGAAGAGAGGGCGCACCCCTCCTGCTCCGGGAACAGGGTGGCCAACCTTGAAAACACCTCAATCTCAAAAAATTACAAAGTCACTGAACATGAATATAACCGGAGCACCGTTCTTTAATTCACACTGATATTCGCAGTAGTCAATTAAAAATCTTCTACGCGTACCTAGAAATTCTGATTCACTGATTTCAATCACTCTGATTACTATGGAATACTTCTCACACATCGGTAGGTACTTTAACGCTGGTTAAAATCCACACTGAAATCGCCCGTCAAATTTATTGTCGCTTGGTTATACCTCTTTTATCTGTGTATTCGCCAAAACGTCACCCGATAACAACAATTACATAAATACTAAGTACGCAGTGGCCTCTTTTCAATATCCTTTTATTGTCAATGTCGCTTGGGATGCTTCCGAAATCCTGTGGACCATCCTGGAACTTTCTTGCAATTTCCAATTCGCTATAAACGGTGTAGGGTGCTGTAAAATTATTGACTTAGTGCAATTCCTTGCGCTTTCACCATCTCATGGCAAAATTTTATATACATTTGATGTTTCTAAAACGTCACAAATTAAATTAATCATTTAATCAATAAATAACCAATCCAATGATGTTTTAAAAATGCAGAAAATTGCTCCACTTTATGTGTATGGACGTGTGATAGGTTTTTTCATCAATGATATTGTAAAATATACGAATATCCTTAATAAAAAGTTGCGTGTAGAGACATCTAAAATGTCTAAAATAATATTGTTGTTTAAGACCATAAAACAGTTATTAAATTAACCGTCTATATTTAATTCGTATTAAGACGAAATCATTTACATGAGTGATCAAATTATGATAACAACGCACCAGAAATTTTTGGGGGAAACTATATTTAATAAATTTAATATCTCTAAAATCACCCTTGGAACCAGTATTATTTTTGTTTTCTAGAGGTGTAGTATAATCTGATTATCAATTATTTGATAACTTAAGTTCATAACACAATCCAATTTTATGGTTTGTATACATCAAACATTCAAAATACGATATTTGGCGCAAAGTGATGGAGTTTTTATATTTGACGGTTGCATCAATGGTTGGGTTGTCGTTAACAAGTGAATAAAATAGAAGCCTGCCGTCCGAGAGAAGTGACCTTATAACTTCTCAATATGGTCCCGGTACGTGTGCAAGTACCGGCGAAACCTTTTCTCCCCATTTCCCGCCCCGCAGCCCCTGTCACACTGGCATTTTGTTTCGCCGCCATCCCTAATGTTAATGATTAACCCTTCAAAACGGTTATTTTGGACAAAATTTTAGCACAACCTTTTGTTATGTACACAGTTAACACTATAATAAAAAAATTGAGCCCCAAATTATATCCCCACAAAAATATTATATTTTCAAATACGACTCTCGTATTCAATTCATTATTACCTACTTTATGCTTATCGTTGTATCGTTGTGCGTTTCAATTACAAGATACTTAATTTACTAGAATACTTAATTAATGTATAATATAGATATCTCACAGAGACGAAACTGTATTTTATTATGGGAAAGTAGGTATAGAAGTCATTTGGGTGTACATAGGACTTATGACCTATCTTTATGGTTGGCTTAAGTGATCACTTTACACAATTGTAACATTCGCCATTTCCACCCATGATAGAATAGGTATACCATGTTTATTCATTTTTTGGAAGTTGTATATATGTTCAAATTGCGTGGAATTTCACATTAATTGATTTCAATTAATTGATTAATTATGTCTCTGTGACATAAATCCAGCACTGTTCTGAAAGATTTGAACAAACTCAAAATATTCTGAAGAATACTTAATGTTTATAGAACATGATCTATATTTATTAAAAAATATTTAATGATATGATATGAACAAAAAGTTCCAGCGAACATACACCAAATAGTCAACAGTTCTGGAGATATCACAATACGCCTGAGAATTGTCTGTCACTTTCAAAAACAATAAACTCGCACAGAGCAGAAAGTTCCTCGGTGAAGTGTGTTCATCGCTGATCAGCCAAACATGTACGGAGCTGAGAACATCTCCAACTCGGTCCATCCAGCTTGTCTATCGATTACAGGCTCTTCACCCTTTTGCATCGCAAGTATCCCCATCAGATTTCTCGTGTTTCTCCACCTCTTCTCCTAATACACCCTAAGTGAGTATATTTTTACTCGTAGTGGCAACTGACTCGGGTGCCTTCTGCCTTTTAAATTTTTCCCTTATTGCGGCAGCTTACGATCTCCAGTGATATTGATTTTTCTCGCTACTTGAAATCCATTTGAGAAGAGTTTTAAAAATGGTTAAAAATACATTTGAAGATATATTATCGTCAAGTTTGCATGGATTGAACAACACACTCGCAGGGGAAGATAATTGGTGAGCTGCGCATACACCGAGGGCGCCGAGAGCTGAAAAAGTCTACGAACCTTTTACATAGAGCCTTTCTCCGACGAGTAGTTGAGAAGTATGGAAGTCGTTAATTTTGTTGCCTCTGGTTCCTTCAGGGCTTGATGCACATCTGGAAGCGTATTATTGCAATACATATTTTTATTTTAAGATCCAGGTTTTAGTTCCATAAGTATACGTACAAAACCGATTGATTAAAGCAGTTTTTTTTTTTAATAATTGTGTAGAGTAACGGTAACATAGACTTGGTCGACACTCCTTCTTATTAAGCTTCATACTGTCTGTGTTTAGAAAGAAGAGCTTCTAGTAAAGAAAGCTTAAAATAATATGGTAATGTTGCATTCATACTCGTGAGTTTTTTCTTATTTTTATAACATTTTAAATACTAGAAAAACGAGTCCCACAATCACACATGTGGAAATATAAAAAATTGTTTTTTAAGTTCTACCTTTTAATTTTCTGAGACGCGTTTCGTCTTATGAGGGCATTCTCAATCTAAAAATTTCACATCCAACAACTTTTATTTATATTAAAACTGTTAGAAATAGATGCTTTATAATTTTAAGAATTGCTTGAGGTTTTTAGATTTTTGTACGATTCTAAGACAATTCTGTTCAAACACTAATGACAAGTAATAAATATAAGGACGAGGATTGATTTACAACTTGATATAAATGTGATATTATGTTTTATTTCCATGTGTGTGATTATAGAGTTCTACAAACATACCTCTGAAACAATAAAAATAAAAGAGTCCCACAATATTAAAAATTCGATAACCAATTAAAAATCACCTGTGAGAATATAATTTAAACACTTCATACACTTGTCTATAATTTTTGATATTGAGGCGATCTTAAATGAGACTTTTCTCTAGGATGTTTTAACAAATAACTAGAATTTTATTTGATTTACAACGAATTTAACTGAGTACATTTATTTCAAGATAAAAATAAATTTATTAAAAGGGAGAGCGAACAAAAGTAAATTTTCTTTACTTAAACATTAGTTCTTAATTATTTCACCACGTCGAGTAATTAGCAATTTCAATGGATTTTACGTTGGAAAATAATTATGCGGTAAAACAAAGGCGAGAATTGAGACGGCCGAAGGCAAGTCACGTGGGCGCCTGCCAGAGTGAGACGTGAGATAAGCCTGCTCCTTTCTGTTGTTTTAATTACGGTTTCCAACAGCTCAGTTAGAAAATAAAACACTTGTAAAATATATAATAATTTCTCAGAATAATTTGTTTGTGCGACTGCTCAGCTATTACACATCCAGAAGAGTATGAGAAGTGCGGTCACTAAGGCGCTTGTGTGGAAAATCTTTGGTCGATAGAGCGAGGAAGCAAATTAGCAGTGAATGTAATGCTGGCTGTAGTGTGATAGACAGAATAAAGAAAGGAATGGTTTGATCATGTAGAACGTATGAGCAAAGAAAGGATGGTTAAGAAAATATAAGGGGCGAGTGTTGAAGGCAACAGGAATAGAGGGCGTCCGCAAAAGATCTGGCATGATCAAATACTACAAATATTGGAGGATAGCCCTGTCATCTCTGCCTACACCTGCGGGGAAATGGCGTAATGGTTAGTTGAGTTAGTTAATTAAGAGTATGAAGACAAATTGATGAAAATTGGGACCATGAAAAACGTCACGGCTGAAGACCCTGAGGATGATTTCACCAGTATGCTGTAGAGCTTTTCCGGGAAGCAGCAAAAAAGTAATGATAGCCATCGTAATTTTTTGCATTCTTCTTCTTCTATTGATCTTCTTGTCAGGTTGGACAAAATTACTAATTTAAAAAAACTAACAAACTTTGCATAAACCAGATTATTTATTTTTAATGTTGTGTTTATTTATACAAAGATGGATACGTTTTTGAAATTAATAATTTTTAAGTCTACAACTTGCAATCCTCCATTTTCATTATTCTTCAATTAGGTAATCATTTTAGCAAAAAAAAAAGAAGATTTTCACAGCAGTGAAAAGAGCCGACTAAATTCACACTGGAATAGGATTTTATCAAAAAATAGTAATAAACTTTTACAATTATGAATAGTACCTCCAGTTTTTTTTTGCACTAATTTATTTTAGTGTCACACATGTTTCGAGAAACTCAATTTCCTTCCTCGGGTGCATTGAGAATAATACACTTTCTTTAGTGTCAAAACATTCGTTAAAATTTTTGATTAATAGTGCGCACGTTGCCAGAATTAAAAAATAGGAACAAAATAGCGAGATCGTACGAAGTAGCGAGATGTACAAATAATTTTACAATACTAATGTTTATATTTTTCATGCATGGAGATATTGTATATGTTTACATTATTACAATGTGCGATTATATTTTTGAAGCATTTTATAGAGTATAAAAAAAGAGTATTAAGAACATTGTGCGGAGTTCATCTGTACATTTATTTATTTATTTGTTTATTTTGTAACATTAACAGATATAAGAAAATGGTATATATAAATAAATGAGTGTAAATAGTTAGTTATTAACATGTTAACTTATATCCTAACATATCTCACATAGAAATAATTTTGAAGCAGTACATAATAATAATATAAGCGTGTTAAAATAAAAGACATAAATTGTAACAGTAGTGAGTAGAACATAATAAAGTAAATAACAATAATAAATTATACCTAATTATTATTACTAACTTTAATTATATTTTGCAATGCAGTAACGAATCAATATTCAGTTATTAATCAAGTATTAATTCAATGTTGCGTCGCAGAATTATGTTCACTTGTGATCTTAGGTGGTATAGAGACACATGATAGATATCGATGTCGGTGAACAAGTCGTTGTAGACTCGGCACATTCTCACTATGGGGGAGCGTAATCCGTAATTGGTACGAGCTACAGGAATGTAGAAGGTGCAATGTGTTCTAGTAGCTCTTGCTGGGATGTGGATGTTGATAAGTGATAAAAGGGGTGGACAATTAAATTGGTTTCGACAGATCTTGTACAAATTAACAAATTAACATCTGCGTAGTGTTGCCAAATTAAAAATGAAATATCCCTAATCCTCCAACATAACCGGTTTGCTTCTTATTAACCGGTGCTCCAGCTATATTTAATCTCACTAATGCACCGCGGCTGCTATCGGCAGCCTGAAACACGAAAAGCGCATTTCATTACAATCGTTCCATAACCTTCCCTTATCCGGGCCGGGGGTGCGCCAGACGGGTTCCTCCGAATAATAGGTAGCTCGATTAAAAATTCTCCCAAGCAAGAAGACTCCCCCCTTCTCTAGAGCAGAGGCTCCCAATTTTTTTTTGCCACGGAACCCTAATTGATCGTACATTTCTTGGCGCAACCCTATTTTGATTAAAAAAAATAGATTACTACGTAGTTTGTAATTTTTTATTGTTTGACTTGAAAAGAAAGAACAATCTATAAATATATAAATATAAATGAAAAATTATTATATAAGTAATGTAAAACATTTATTACTTACTTACTTACTTACTTATCATCACGCCGTTTCCCCGTAGGGGTAGGTAGAGAGGATTGAGCGCCACACTCTTCTGTCCTGACATACAACTCTAGCCTCATCCACATTCATACATCTTCGCGTGCAAGCTCGTCGGTTGTTGAGCTTCTAACGGGACCATCTTCCAGTATCTGGTTGATCTGGTCATGCCACGTCTTCCGCGGTCGCCCTCTCTTTCCGGCGCCATCAACACTTGCATTATATATCTTTCATACCATTCTTTCCTCATCCATTCGCTCAACATGCCCAAACCATCTGAGCGACCGTTTTTTAATTCTATTAATTATGCTATGATCAGCTTTACATTCATTCCTAATATCTGCTTTCTTTATTCTGTCATAAATTGATTTGCCACACATAGGTCTGATGGATCTCATCTTCACTGCGTTCACAAAAATATTTATTGTGCAAAGAAATGCAATGTAACTATGAATTTTAATGTGAATAATGAAATTTTTTCACATATTTTCTTATAATAGCACTAAAGTTAGGTTTAATGTCTAACAATTCAATGCGAAGATCTGGAGCTTCATCCAGTCTGTTTCTGTACTTGTTTTTGTTAGATATTCGTCTTTAAGTTAAATCCAAATAATCTTCTAATTCGAATTTATGTTTTAGAGAAGACGAATACTTAACATCGATCAAATTTTCATATTCTGCCACAGTTAGCATCCGTGGTTTGGTATGATTTGCGAATGGATTCTGTACCCAGTCGATGTCTTGTAACTTCTCCAGGAAATACTCTTTCAAGGCTATTTTAAGGCCTATCAAATGTTCACGTATGTTTTTTTAACATCTGAGGTTTACTTGCAACTCATCTTTGCGGCGTGGTTGTGGCTCTTTTCTAAGAACGTTTCATGTAACTCTCGGATGGAACGCGGAACCCTTGTGACCCTTCCACAGAACCCCAGGGTTCCGCGGGCCACCTTTCGGGAAGCGCTGCTCTAAAGATTGAAATATGCAGTATGTACCTCACAAGCCTTCAAAATATTTTTTTTCAAGCTTAAGGATAAAAATTGTATAGTTACGGAAGTTGCGCAGCATGTAGTGGAAATGCGAGGCCGCAAAATGCGAGCGCATCCATAAAACTGTCAAAAATGTATTCTCTCGAAATGAGTGTTATAAATAATGTATTGTCGACCATCTTGAATCGAGTACCAATCATAAAAACGCTCAATTCAAAAGCTGACGAGTGAATGGTTATTAAAATGTAAATTATAAATTGCCGAAAATTATATATGTGTAAAATTTGTTTTGAAAACATAATTGTACGATTTCTTCTGCGCTCTCTCTGTAGTCATCCATTGTGATCACGATTGAATCCTCAAACAGCCGGCAGCCGACGCAGGCGGGTGGCGGGGTAGCGGGGGAGCGGGGAAATAATTCTCTTATGTATTTAACAGGTAGAGAATGTATTAAACAGCTCCCGTGGAAGCCGTTCCGCGGAAGAAGTCACATAATCGAGGAATAACTTCGCCGAGTACCGCACTCCACCACAGCGGAGAATATAAAGTTTCCGTTAGCATATTCCAGATCCGGAGCGGGGTGAAGTGGAATCTCTCACTCGGAACGAGCGCCGCTTTCAGGGGCGAACCGGTTCCCGACAATATGTAACTGCTCACGTCCGGGCCTGTGCACCTACATACGCGGGTACCTCCGTGTACCGCCGCACTCGAATCTTCAGCAGTTTGCAAAATGCATTCGGAATGCATCGCGAGGGTTGAAATTGAATTGTCTGATGGCGCAATCGCCGAGATGCTCCCGGCTTGTGTATTCGGGTCTGTGTGCCCGAGTAATAGATTCATAACGTAACAACCCTCTCCGATTGAAACTAAACCGTTAGTGCTTATGAATGTTTTTATGGAAAATGTGTATTTAAATATCGTAGTATTTATACACTAGCTTGGTTGTCACGACGCTGGCTTCTCATACCGAGGGTTTCGGATTCGATTCCTGGTGAGGTTACGATAAATCTTTGCGATTTACTCGAGTTTGGGTGTTTTTTTGATGTGTTATATTGAGCCTCACGGCCTGTGGAAGCGTTACAAAAATAACCCTTTGGAAACAGAGACAGACAATAATGAGTAAATTGTGTAGTAAACCAAGTAGCGCAAAAATGCGGGACTAAAATCTAAAAATTGTGCACACGAAGTTTAGGGAGTTGTAAATAAGCCAAAGAATAGGGAATACCTCTCAATCAAAACAACATTATAATATATTTTTTTCTTTTTTCAATTGATTCAGCAACATTGTAGATTGACATTTAAAAAAATATTGATTGTATTATCTGTATAAATCTACTCATATTATTTGATTAATTACAGCTACATGTTTCGGAAACACCTTTCCATCGTCAGGGTGTTATATATATGTCAAAATATCAAAATGAATAATGTCTTTTTTTTGTTTTTCTAAATTATTTGAAAATTTATAAAATAAATTTATAAATAATTCGAGTCTTAATTTTTTAGATCTAATACTTTTAAAAAATAATAATAAAATTTAACTTAAAATTTATAGAAAGCCAACTTTTACAGACGCTATAATTCAAGTACATCTAATCACCCACTATCACATAAACACTTGGGTTTTCTTTCAATGATACACCGTTTTGTCAATGTACCTTTGTCTCACACTAATTTTCAAATTGAATAAAATAAAATAAAACAAATCTCATGTTATTACATGAGATTTGTTTTATTTTATATACAATACAGAATGAATTAATAAAATTTAAATAATAAATTAAAGAAAAATATAACTCACAAATTTTTATATAATTCACAGATTAATATAAATAATAATAACGATTATTGGCGAAGAATTTTATATATTAATAATTTTTCGAATCAAATATAAAAATATCTACCAAAAAATATTAGACCGGCATTTTATACAAATAAAGGGAAACTCCTCGTAAATTCTAAAGATAAATATAATATATTTAACAATTCAGGTGTTTATAAACTGTCGTGTAAAGATTGTACAGCGTTTTATATTGGAAAAACCGGTCGAAATTTCAATGTAAGAGTTAAAAAGCATTTGAGATGTCTGAATAATCATTTTTTTTCTGAATTTTCAAATCATTTATTAGAAAATGATCATGGTTTTGATAAAAATTTAGAACTTTCTATTTTACATTTATGTGTAAAATTTTGGTCTGAAATTGATTAATTTAAAATCATTAGAAATTAGTAAAGCATGTAATAGTAAACAAAATATTATCAATAATCAATTAAATTTAACTACTAGCCCAATTCTATTTTTTTTCCAATAATTGAGAAAAACAAAAGACTTTATTCATTTTGATATTTTGACATATATATAGCACCTTGACGGATGGAAAGGTATTTCCGAAACATTTAGGTGTAATTAATCAAATAATATAAGTAGATTTATACAAATAATACAATCAACATTTTTAACATTATAATACGCTACGTGGCTTTTAAATTTTTGAAAAATATTTCTAAGACGAATGCAAGAGTAGAATTGAGCTACGAAAGTGCAATATGAATAATTCATTTCTATTGCGGACTTCAACAACCAATTCCCCGGATTCTTACTACGTCTGGATTGAATGCTGAAATTACGATTTGATTTCTACGATGGTTTGACAATCGTGCATTATTTACTCTTCTCATTTGCGCTTATTCTAGTCTTTTTTCATTATTTTTTCTTCCCTTCCTTAAATTAGTGTCGGCACCATACCTCCTTGTGTACAGCTATCCGTGGAAGGAAGCTCGAACAAGAGTACCACTTCTTTTCCACTTAAATCATTGGAGAACAAACTACGGTAAAAACTGTATTATAAACAGAGTTCTAGATACCTATGACACGGCCTTTGCAGATATCGATATTTTATATTTAAGTTTTGAGCAATTTACAAAATCCCTTAAGTATAAACTCGCGCGATGTAATTTTTCTTCCTACACATTTGAACACACACACGAACACATAAAAACACACAAATACACATACACAAACTCACTATTTGACATATTGTTTTTTTTTTATCGATCCTGGTATATTCTTTTATATATGTGTTTTCTTGTAATTGGCCCAAGGCTTTCTACATCAATAATCGTTTTTTTTTCAAGACTTATTAACCATATGGCTGTAAGAAAACCAATAAATGAAAAATAAAATAAAATTTAATAAAATCACTGCCTTTTTTTTCGACATTTTTCTCAGCGTTCCCGCAATTATCCAAAATATTTCCAAGTATGAAACTATTTCACATGTTCCAAACACGATAAAAACCTTCATAAATACGACCCGCGCGGATCCCACGTGATTCTGAAACCGCGCGGTTCCCTTTGTGTCTGAACAGGCCTAATATGTTTTAATATGTTTAGGGACGAAATTCGCGCCATTCGCAATAGCCTTTCCGCGGCCGGATATATGTATTCCTCATTGCATATTTCGTACGTTGGGTTTAACGCCTACTGGTGTGACGACGGTAGCAAAAATATAATGTTTTCACCCCTGCTGGGTCCCGACGGACCCTGATAGTGGGGCGGTTTTGGCCCCGGGCGTCCCGTGAATGAGGCCGCGAAACCTCCTCTCCGCTCTCTCTGACCGCTCTCTTATAAAATATTCAAAATGTGCTTTGGTAAAAACGAATCCATTTGTTCATTTTTTTGTGGAATTTCTTTCCAGATTTTCCCTTTGTTCTCCACGGGAATGCGGGAATCCGACGCGTACGCCCAAATAAAAACCTTGTTTGTTTCTATTTAGAATTTATATTTTGTTTTAAATGTACGCTGGTCGAGGCTGGATATTACGCACTGACCTTAGTAATTTCATTATATTTGGGAAAACAGTGTTACAGAAGGTCTGTGAGCATTAGGTCCACAGCGTAACAATTGTTAAAATATATAGATAAATAAAATACTTGTGTAAGACCACATTTTATATATTTTTTATATTCTCACCTGTAGATGTGAGCATCTGTGACTTTCAAAACTAGTCGTGTATAAATTGAACTCAAAAGTAGTCTGACACAAATATTTTATTTATCTTTAATGTCATTCCACAAAGTAAATGCCAAATCAATTGTTATAAAGATACTTTTGTTCGATTCGTTACGTGGTCATTGGTAAAACTTTTACCTACAAGATATCTGAAGATCTAATTTAAAATAGATGACTAGATTATCATTTTCTCAATTTTGATATATTTAAATTACCCGGGCGCATTATAAAACATTAATTTGATCATAATATTTAGGTAAATGAACAAGGTTGTAAATTTCTGAAAGCGAAATGTTTTCATGTTATGTAAAAGCCTTGATAATTGAATTGAAATCCGTAATTTTGTATAATTATTGTTAGTAAATATGATTCAATTTTTAAACCATGTCAATGGAGCTATGAATCTAATTACAATGCGGGCTGGGTCGCGGTAAGAGCTCGCTCCACAGGAAAACTCTCGAAATACAATCGGTCGCTGTTCCAATTCTTCGAGCAATTTCTTTTCTTTCTCGAAAAATTGTATTTATTGGCGCAAAAGGCAGATTTTTTCGATAAAAATGGATACAATCACACAAAGCTTGAGTTGTGAACAATACAATGAAAATAAGCCGGTGGTGTATTTAAATATTTTACAATTCAGAAAAATACTCTATTACGATCGAGCCAGCAATTTCTGTGTATTTTCTCGTATTTTTGAAAACATAAAATAAGGGACTTGTTATTAGAAAATAAGTGATTGTCAGAATATGGAGATTATTTACAGAGAAAATTTAGCAAATATTATTTAAATCAATTATTACTTCTTTTACACATGGTAGTTACTAGTTACAATGTAGTACATAAGTGTAAAAGAAGTCTTAATATCAATAATATTTGCCAGATTATCCTGGTAAATAATATCCACACCCTGAAATAACAATTATTTTAATTTTATATATACTACATTAGTATGATCGTGAACAGTGGATTAAGATTTAAGTTTAAAATTGTAGATTTAAATTTTAGATTAAAAAGAAAAGTAAACGAAAATTAAATAAGAGATTGTCCTAATAAAAATATTGTTTTTGACAAATGCCAAAGTTGAAAAAAATGTTTGAGATATTTAGAGATTTTTTGAACATATTGTAACACAGTTTTCATAAATCATTAAGTAATACATCTAGAATGATATTAGAAATGAAAGAGGATATTCTTGTGTACAAGGATTGCCCAAAGGTCTGTGAATAGACCAGAAAATGGCCGCGACATAGCAGAGTGCTCTGGTCTTCTCGGAGCATCCTTACCGTTGGACCGAGTTCTTCACAATTCCGAGAGTGCATGCTACACCACGATACATACCTCGCAGAGACCACCGCTATGGCCAATGTAATGGGCTCGTAATAGATGGATTACGGCACAATGAAATCCTCGAATCGAGGGAACGCCGAACGCTATGAATATATTTATATAGGTACTGTGAATGGTACCCACAGCTTATCCAGGACCGTTTTATGAGCAAAAGCTCCCATATCGGCCCTTCTCATTCGTCTCCAGATTGACATTTTTTTTAGCTACAGTGCAAAACCGTACTACCCCGCATGGGTCATATACACCAGTGCGAGGCGGCACGGCCGCAAAAACAAAACCATTCACAGACCGACGCCATTAGATACGTCTTTATTACAATAAAGAAATACATAAATAAATACAAGAACAAAGAGATGGTAACAACAAAAGAAGAAAATGATACATAATAGTTAGACAAATCCCGCGGCGGTAGCAGTGGATGGTTTAAGTCAAACAGACACTCCCGCAACTGGGAATAAGACGAAATAAAATAATAAAAATACATTTTGATATCCGGCTAGGAAAGCACAGGACTGGCAGATCTTCTTCCAGTGCAGGAGCCCACACATTAACACAACACCGGGGATTGACAGGGAATCAAACCACCAATACACAAGAAAGCTCAAGCATCACACAGATCGCCTCAGGATTTCCTAACGGAACACCCACACTCGAACAAACTCTCGAAAGTGTCCGAGGTTCCTTTCATTCCTCACTATGACATCATTGGATGGACGTCCTGTCGCAGTCATTCCAAACTCAGTTAATCCTGCTAACATATCCTCTTTCGCGTCATTCATGATCAAACATTCCCATAAGATATGTTCCGCCGTCTGGGCCACCCGACCGCAAGCACACCACGGGTCAACGGAGAGTCCAAGATCGAAAAGCTTCGACCTGAACTCTCCATGTCCCGATAGCAGTTGAACAGTGTGGCGGTCCAGCGATGGAAAATATCCACTGCCCTTTTCTTTCACAGCCACCTTCGGGAAAAAGGAATGAGTTCATCTTCCGGTGGTGGCCGTATCCCATCTTCCTTGCCAAACTATACATGATATTTCTCTCAATTTCCGATACAACTCCTGGTGTCGCAACGTGTCCGAGGGCTTGATGGTTCTACCGAAGTAGTTTACCTCCAGACCCCACCGAAGACTTCGCCGACTCGGACGCTGAACACTAGTACCTCCAAAGTTTAGGAAAATTTTTAAACATTTTCTCAAGTCGGTTCTCTTATTACTAAATGCGATTTGTTGAGATTTCCGATGATTCTCCTTTGCCGTTCTCTGTTTCCCGCACTTCAGAAAGCAGTATGATCAGGATATTGATCATCTTGGTCCATTGAGTTGATGAATATCCTTTTCCTCTCTAGCTCACCTTTCTAGTCACCACTTTTTCTTAAACTATCATTCTCTTTGCAGGCTATGTGTCCGAAACATTGGGGAATACGTCCCAAACATCGTGGGAAATATATGTTTCAAGTATCCTTAATTATCTCAAAACAGAGGCACAATACGTATTGCTAAATCATACAACTTAAATAATTTTACAGCTGTAAAGTAGTCATGATGTTTTAATAGTTTAATAAATAAGTTTTTCTTATTTCACTAATGAAATTTTAATTCACGTTCCGACAAATAACTGTGGAATTAAAATGAGGACAAGTGACTAGCGACATTTTAATTCCATGTGAAAACAGGCAGCTGTTGAAATATTCGCACATGTTGAATCAGCTACGGTGGTCAAAATTTATTTTATTTAATATGACGTTTATGCATTTGCTACAAATTTAGGTCAAAGTTATGCAAATATTTGATACGTGATTTTCGGTAAAAGAGATGAATAACCCTCTGCACAACATATAACGTTTCAAAATGAAAGACCGGCTTTTCGCGAGGACTTTTCACCACATAATGAATCTATGTACGTTATCTGTCGTCTTTTGTTGAGGAAACATCCTTGACGACTTAATTATTTTTCGGATTAAAGTGAAAAATATTGGTAAACGAGTTGGAAACTCATGTCGTTCCCAACCGGTCTCTAATCTGCTCTGAAATATATCAAATAAAATAATGCTTCGAACATGTTCAGTGTTTTCATCAAATGATCGGCAACAAAAAGGTTCTGATTATTTTTCTTCACAAAATCCTTTGACTGCGCCTGTGGCGAAGTTTAAATAACATAATAAAATAGCTTTAGTGTATGCCTACCGTATTGGATGGTGTTTTTTGCGAAGGAAATAAATGTAAATAAATGAAATAAACTTTTTAATGATAATCAACCCCCCAGCGGTATATATACGGAGAAAAGAGGGCGGGTTGATCGTGTTCGATGAAATGAAAGTATTTTTTGTAGCCAAAGACGCCGACGACAAGAAACTTTACGGGAAGGGGGGGAAGATAACCGAATATAGCTTATAGATTAACGATTATAACCCCTCATGTTTCGGCGATAACACTGCTGGTTAGTCGATCTTACTGGGTTTTTCATTACAAACGAATTAATAATTATTGTAATGCTCACAATTTTAATTTTTTTAATACAAATTATAGTCATTGACCTCCCTTTTTTACATAAATCTTTTATTCTTCTTTTATTCAATAAAAAATGAATATTTAATTAGAGAGACATTATCAGTCGGCGATTTTATTACCCATTTACTGTACACCTATATTGTCATACTCCAAATAAATTCTGTCAAACCACCGCGACTTTTATATCATCATCATCAGCAGAGATCTCTGACTCTATAAACGGAGTGGTGACCCCTACAGCTTCAGATTCTTATCCAAAACCGGAGGATTATAGCACCTCCACATATCTAAACCACTGAATTAATATTTTAGTATTGTTGGAAGTCAAAGATAAAACGTTGCATCAGATCTTTATTTTTGTGTTATTTTATTAACTTAATCATAAAACATTTCAACGTAAAATGCACCATGATCCCACTGTAAGTGTAAGGAAAATTCTAATAAAATAGGGACTTGCATACGGCGCTAATCCCGTTTGTTGTGTGTAAGAAAACTTACTAGGAAAGCGCTAGGGAATCTAACAATTATATTTATCAGATTTGCAGTGCAGGAACGTGCTGCCGTGACCTAGCTCTGGATAAAGTTCATCTCTACCAAAATTATTTTTTCCTGTAACTAAAATACACGACACTACACAGACTATTTTAATTTGTACATATATCACAAAGTTATAGAACGCCGTCCGAGGTCTTCTTCTTCTTCTTTTCCTGTTTTAGTATATCTGTGATTTATTTTCATTCTGTGTGTGATCTGTATTGGCAGGTGTAAGTCCTGGTCTTTTGACGAGAACATCCAGATTTCTCTCCTTCTCCTTGGCGGTCGGCGTCGGTCGGCGTCCCTCTGGCATCTACTGGATCTCGACTCTGGGAAGTCTTGTCTAGTCGAAGCTCTCATCATGATGCCTCCAGAAATATCTTCTTTGCCTTCCCAATCGTACAATCTTCTATATCGCAAGCTCTGCGGATTTCCGCATTGAGTATTCTGTCTCTGAGGGTCTTGCCCGCAATGGGTTTTAGAGTCTTCATCTTAGTAGTTTCGAAGAGGTGTTCTCAACGTGTCCGATCTTGCTTCGATACAGTAAGTCATCATAATCTTATGCACATCCTGATATTTATTTCCTCTAGCATATGCTTACTGATTCATACAGTGTCTCTTAGGCATTTGGAGATAACCGCTGCTTTGTTTGTCTGCTCTTTGACTTCATTATACAGATCGCTTTAACTAGGTATCTCCACCCCAATGTACTTAAATTTCATAACATGTTCTATGGGTTTATTGTCTACGATCAGTTTACATCTAAGAGGTTGTCATACTTAGTTTTTACGACTAAAAATATCATTTTGCACCTCCTACTTGCAAGATGGAAATTGTAAAGCATTTTTTGTAATTCATATTCATTTTATGCCGGTATAGAAGCAACGTCAGCGTAACTGACCACGTAAATGATTTTATCACCTATGCTGCAGCCCAGTCCAAGAGATGTCCCATCTTCTATTATTTCATCCATAATCATGTTGAACAAAAATGAACTAAGACTGTTTATTACCCTCTCAGATTCCTGCAGTCGTGGAAGGTTCATCATCTTCTTTGATTTTGCGGTTCATAGTCAATTACAAAATATTAAAAAGTGTAGAAAATATCTAATATCAAAATGAATACTATTACGTGAAATGATTCATGTTAAATTAAAATAAGGGATGATTTCAAACTACTTTACCCCTGAATACACGGACAGATTTTCTCAAATTGTTCTGTATCTAATGATCAGTCACTGTCCAAGTTTGCTATTTAAGTGGTTATATTATCAATCAATATATTTATTTATTTATCTTCATCTTGTTACATGACAGGAGATGGAGCCGCTCATCTCACTAGGAAGAACCTGTGCCGAGATGAGCAGCTGAACAATATAGTTAGAACAAAGAATAATAAAGATATACAACAAAATACTATATAACTATAAAATTAATTAATTAATTAATTGAGTATATAAATATAAAATGTGGATAATAAGAACAGAATATACTGTAAAATACAAAAGCAATAGTGAAAGTAGAGTAATATATATAAAAATCATATGCATGGATAGTAACAAAATGTATATATAATAGCACAGTTAAAAGTATATTTAGGTATGTACCTATATAAGAGAATTAAATGAATGTTTGTGTATATTAAATAGTGATAAGAAATGAAGTTTAATGAGCAATAAATTATGACCTGTTTTCGGCAGTTGGGTATTTGTGCAAATGCAGGTGACAATAATGTCTTCTCCAATAGTGTTGTGTAAAAAGTTAAGAGTAGGGTGTCCACACTGACTATGACAGAATGGACACCAAAGACATTTGGATATCACTTCCATCAGTCTGCATAACACCCTTAACCATTTTTTTAAAAAGTGACAGAGTGTTTGCACTCCTAATATTTTCGGGAAGAGCATTGAAGAACAAAGGAGCCTTGTAAAAAAAACTTCTTTGTCCAAACACTGTCTTGGCACTTATCCTTCGATCATTGATAGATCCCCTCTCTAAACTCAAAGGAGCATCTAACATATTGATGGGTAAATGTGAAATTGTTGTAAATGACACTTCACGAACATTACTTTTCCTCAGGTGTTAATCTGTCACGGGCTGCCATTTGTAAAGTAAATCCCTTATGTAGAAACATAAATGAACATTACATATTATGATGATTTTCTCTATTTTGTTAATGTTAAAAATCAAGTAGTAAATGATCAGTAGTAATAAATAATAAAATAATCGCGCTATAAAGCCGATTATTTTGTAATCATGAATCTAATACATCGAATAAAGTTATGTTTATGATTCAATTTACTTTGTGTTTCTTATATCTATTTATTATGAAAGATTTTTTGTGTTTGTACTCAAAAACTTAATTTTCTATTCAATAAACGCCCAACGCCGTTAATATTTTGATGACAATGTTTCGAAATTAATCCAATCTTACGGAATAGTGTTTATGCGTATAGTACATACATATTGCTGTTTACCCTCTCATGTAGAAGTCAATAGATAGAATATTCCTGGGAAAAAAATAATAAACGTGATTTTGACGTATGGCTGTCACGAAATTTTGGGTAAGCCGTCAAATCAGAAAATCTTGTATTGTCGATTTGGGCACTGTTCCATCGCTTCTCAAAAATATATTTTTATGTCGCGTCGGCGTCGGTTAGAACATGGATCGACTCGTGACTTTTATCCCTCAATGTACTATATTACTACTACTATTAGTACTATTAAGTCACGAGATGGTAGAGTGAAAGGAATAGGCGCTCTACTCATTTTACAACAAATTGTAAATCACTAGAAATATGTAAAAGTCCATCGAACATTCTAGAAGTTTCGCGAAACGACATTATCTATATAAAATACTCGTTGCGCAGTCAGTGCGTTTTTGCAACAGAAATTTTTTTTTTTCAACAATATTTCTATGTGTATGTTCTGAGAATACAATTACTGGATTCTGTCAACAGAGGGATATTTATTAATTGAGATAAATTAAAGAAGTCTCACAGATACGAGGCTAATTACGTGGAAAACGTGTAAAGAAGTCTTTACAGGGTGGCCCGGGGCTGACGACCTGTATGAGCTAGCTTAAGATCACTCTACGTAATATAACTTCACCAATTCCATCCACACATTATTAAATTTTTAAATTTGTATATTTGTTCCAAATCTTCGAATGGACTATGCTAGAGACATTTTAAGTCCTTAACATGACATAGTTAGCATACAGATATTTTCTATTGAGTAGAGTGATCACTTAAGCAGCTCGTACAGGTCGTAAACCTTGGGCCACAATACAAATACTATCAGAGTACTTTACCACGGTGTGTACCTACTTACATAGATTACTTCCCCAAAAGTAATGCAGTTTTAACTGTTCGAAGAATATTTTTTCTTCTTCTGTATGAAGGCTTGAACTTTGTGGTGACATTATAATTAAAATAAAACACAAACATATCAAAGCATTAACTAGCAATATTGATTCTGATTTCGCTAAACATTTAATAGAATTTGACCATACATTTGATATTAACACAGGCTTAAAATTTTTACATTTCAACTATAAGATACCTCAAATAAATAATTTAGAAATACTCGAAATTAGGAAAAATGTTAATATTAAGTCTAATATAATAAATACACAAACGAAATTTTTGCATAATCCTATTTTGAATATTTTTCCACTTAACATTCCAAATGACCCATAATAATCAACACCTCGAACCCCCCCCTCCCCTCACCTACCCGCTCAACCGCCCCTTCACCGTAACATATTTGCTTGTTTCAACTTTTAAGATTAGTACACAATAATCGTGATGAAGAGAACATTGTTCTCGAAACATGTAGATTTTTTAATCTAATATAATGCAGTTTATCCCAAAAGCAATCCAAATGTTCGAGGCTCCGTAAGTTCAGGGCCCGGACCAATAATCTGCGACAACAATCCTAATACTTCCCGCAAAGAACACACAAGGGCAGAACAACTTGTAAAACTTGGCACAGAAGATTGCGAAAGGTCGTAAAAAGCCGGAATCCTATTACGGGCGCGACTATCGCTATTGATTTCTTTCCCGGGTGTGTGCGGCTCGCGTCTTGATCAGAACACGACCTGGGTGAGAAGTCGGTATCGGCTTTTCGAACCCGCAGTCCTCGACGGCAGGAGCTCTTTCCGCCGTGATATATCCGTGATATACGGCCGGGTGGCGAGGGAAGGGGATCAACAAATATTATTCGTCTCCATCCGAAAAAATATTTTGCTCATCATCGCTTTAGTCAACATTTAGGCCGGCCGCACTTTGGATACGAATTATTACGTACGTATTCGTACGACTATTTTCGTACGTATTGGAGCACGCACATTAATTGCGTCTTGCGTTGTCACGATCAGTTACTTTGCGCATTTCTCCAATGACGTTTGTACCAGATGAATAATCTGTATCTTCTGGAAAACTCTATTATGGCAAACTTAAATAATGAAAAATTTCGTGACTATCTATCTAATAGATTCACAAATGCTGGGGAGAATCGAAGTGCAACGAGAGCTCATAACATCGGAGAAATATTTAAAAGCTTTTTGTTCGAAGTACATAATTATACCTCACCTTCATTAATCCAAATTATTTAACTTACAGGTATTTTTTAGTTCTTTAGAAATCTCTATCCTATCTAGAAATAATGTAGAATCCTCCGCCATGATCTGCACTGATCCAAAAATATACAACTTCCAAAAATTTAATACACGTGGTATGAACACCCAAAGAATTCCATACCTACTTTCCTATAAAAAATATATAATTTCGTCTTTATGAGACACCTATTATATATTGATTGATTCTATTTCTACTTATTGAGCACGTTTTTCACATAAATTGTGGTAATTAAAATTGATATTTGTAAGAGATAAATAAATTTTTCTTTGTGTACAGAATCTTAAGTTATTTATGATAAAATGAAATAAACGACCCAGAATTGTAACTAGAAGGCTGCATTATGCAGCGAGCACACGGAGAGCATTACCAGGATCATACTCAGACTGCGCTCGGGCAGCGGGATATCAAAGTTTCTAACAAACTTTCTTCATAGCCCCGAGGGCTTTAGTTCAGTATGAATAATAATGGACGTATTCCATTCTGCGAAAAGAATCAACTCTTCGAATAACCAAAAGAACAATATTTTTAAAGAATTAATCACTATATCCGGATAGATTCTGCACCTCTGTATGTTTCCTTTCTTAACTTTGCAGGGAAGCCTTACTTTGCCTCTAATCCCCCTCCTTGCCTTGTCCAGTTCTTATCCGAGCAAGGTCAACGTTTCTTTTACGGTCATTTAATTTACTCATGTTATTTGGAATTCCCACGTCAAATCGGTACAATGTTTTGCCAATTTCTATGAAGATATCCGCTAAATAAAAATTGCGCCGCAGTGCCTTAGGCCGGTCGCACTTTGGATACGAATTATTACGTATGTATTACGTACAATTATTTTCGTACGTATGGAGCGCGCACATTGATTGCGTCTTGCTTTGTTCACGATCAGTCACTTTTCGCATTTCTCCAATAACGTTTGTACCATTTTGTACTGTATGTTCTGGAAAACTCTCTTCGTACTCGTAGGCTGCTACGGCGTCATAGGCATCGTAGAACCAAATGGGTGAACGAAATATAATGTACTAGAAGGAATGAATTTGGTAAATTCCATCATATTATAGCAGACTTAAATAATGACAAATTTCATGACTATCTATCTAATAATAGATTCACAAATACTGGGGAGAATCGAAGTGCAACAAGAGCTCGTAACATCGAAGTTTTTTTGTTCGAAGTACATAATTATACCTCATCTTCATTAAACCAAATTATTTAACTTACAGGTATTTTTAGTTCTTTAGAGATTCTCCGCCATGATCTGCGCTGATGGTCACGCAGTTGAATCACTTTGGTCCCACAAACATTTGTGGTCATGTATTAAATTCACAAAATTTTCAATATACATCGTCGAAATCGCAAAAATTCCCGAACAAATTCGGATCGTGCCGGACGTCGCATCTATACGTGCGTACATGCACTACTAAATCGTGTACAGTGTGCGATGTTCAATACTACTTCGTGCGGCCGGCGTTTTGCTGTAATATTGTAAATAAATCAAAAACCATTAAAATTGTAATGCTAATGCAATGCATTGTAAATTGTAATGCTTGTAATGCCTAGATATCGAGCTATTTATTTTCATAGCACAAGCGCTACAAAAATAAGTCGTTCTATAATATTAAGTATGTTGATGTAAAATACAGTGTCTCTTAAGTAACCGGAGATAACCACTGCTTCGTTTGTCTGAATTTGAAAATTATTTTTATGGATGTTCTAAAAACATAATTATCATTGCGTATTTAGCGCAATCATAATACATATGTTGTTTATCTGTCTTCTTTAAGTTATTGTTTTTTGTATTTCTTGGGCACTTACTATGTAACAATTTCATTCGACATTATTAAAGAGTTTAAATTTACAATATACAATTTGTTACTTATTAAAGAATTTACGCTACCGGTCTCGACACGTCCGTGTCATAACGAGTTTAAATAACGCTCGTTAATGACACGTACGTATCAAAACCGGTAGCGTAAATTCTTTAATAAGTAACAAATTGTACATTGTAAATTTAAACTCTTCAATAATGTTCTTTAAGTTATTTGAGTGGAATCTGCTACAACCATCTGTGTTCGAAAATTAGTAATTCTCATGACATGTCGCCGCCTGTAATGCATGCATTTTTTTATATTTAAATCTACGCACGTAGAGAGAACGTGGATTATGTTTATCACCCGATTTAATAATCATCTTGAATAATCTCAACAATGTTAACACAAATAATACAGTATATTTTTAAATTCATCACAGCCAGACAAATAAATTTAATTCATTAAATTTACGTTCCTTGTGACTTTTTCCGTTCAAGACGTCTCGTCTCCGCTACTCGCGTACTTGATACAACCCTTCCCGCCGGTTCCCTCAGCTCTTCAGTATCAGTCTACAGAGGCTTTAAATACAGTCGTCTTGCTTTTCTGTACAGTGAGCGCACGATCGAAGCCTTATTCTCTACACAATTTTATTTTCTTCTGAAAATTGTATTTCATCATGAACGATAGTGTTATAAGTAACGTTTTCTATTGTGATATGCTTTTTTAGTTGACACCATTAGTAATAAATATACTGTAACGTGTCGTGGCTGCGGGAGAAATGAATGAAACGCTGGAATTGAATAACGGATTTATTAATTACTGATTAATTAATTAATCAAACGCACAAATTCACTTAACACCATTAAATTAACGCTATTATTTAAATTAAACTATTTCGTAAATTTATCACTCGTAAATAGACACTTTATAATCGCTTTAATACTTTATTCACTGTTCACTATAACATTCCATCCAATTTCCGCGCGTATTATTCCCTCCGGTTTATTTCGCTTCCTAAGAACTTTCCAGATTATTCGCCGTCGAATTATCATTCGGCTGGCCATAGTGGCCCGCAGCTCGCGGCTGCCTTCGCTTCTATGCCGCTATCAAGCGTGCTAAAAACAACAACATCCCTACTCCCGGGCGCGTCCTATTAATATCTGGCTAATGCTGATATCGATCCTTCTAGGCGTTACTAGTATTTAGGAGAACTTTCTCGTGGCTTCCAGGGTTTTATTGATGTTTTTCGATGCCGTAGATTACGCTAGGCCATTCTGGGATATTCGGTAGTGTTGTGATCATTTCAAACAATCGTCACTTGACATGAGTGCGTGATTCTTTTTAGCCTCGTTAGCGTCGTTATTTATTTTAAAGAGAATTCATTTTTTCATTTTGATGGTAATTGAATACAACTAGTTGCTATATATATTGGGTACTCGTTGAACACTTCGGGCCTTTTTGTTCCTTTTCAAGTCTCGATCAATCACAGGACCGCTGACAGGACCGGCTGAGAAAGGGAAGAGAGGCGGTCGCGAAGCTCGCGATCATTTATTATTATTAATTACGACTGCCTGCATCGGTGAATCTGTTTAATGATTGCGGACAGTTGACAGCCGTGACAAAATCCTATTTCAAAACTATACATTGATAAATTGTACACTCGGTTATTCAAATCTTGTATAATGTATATATTGTCACGTGTCGTGGCTGAAGGAGGAATTAATGTAAACGCTGGGATTTAATACAGGATTTATTAAATACCGATTAATTAATTAAACTCACGTACAAGGTCACTTATTACTATTAAATGTAACGCTATTCCTTAAATTAAACTATTTCGCAAATTTATCACTCGTAAATAGACACTTTATATTCGCTTTAACACTTTATTCACTGTTCACTAGAATATTCCATCAATTTCCGCACTTATTAATTTCGCTTCGGTTGTACGTAAGAAATTTCTAGAATCGCTGTCGGATCACCGCTCGTTTGGCTGGTCTAGCCCGCCACTCGCGGCTACCTTCGCTTGTATTATCGCTGCCAACGCGCAGGAAAAATAACTCCTGGTTACTTCCGCGTGTCGTATTTGTATTGGCTAATGCTGTTATCGAAATTTCGAGACGTTTCCCGCGTTTTCGAGAAGTTCCTCGCGTTTTCCAGACTTTTAGAGATGTTTATCAAAAGTCGGAGGTGATTCCAGATCCTTCGGTAGTATTGTGCCAACTTAAAACAACTGTCACTTTGACAGAAGTACATGAATCTTTTTTTAGCCTCGTTACAATATTAATGACTTAAAATGTGGTTGCTAGAAAGCCGAATTGCAAATAAAAAATGAAGAGCGAAGGGGCTCGATAAAAATAAGGTAGCAATGTACGTGTTCGGCAACCCGGGGAAGGTTCGACAATGTTTATGAGAGCATAAAATTGAATTTTAACTAACCTTTATTGCTCTTGTATCTTCGTATATCGTGGCGGATATTCTTGACCTTTTTACTTTTTATAACCTTTGTTAGTTAGCCCTTTTTTCTTAATTTTTAACGTAGTATCTTTCGTGGAGTTGAATAAAAATTAAAAAACCTTTTGATAATTTCGTTAAAACAAAAAATAGTACGTTGTTACTTACTTACTTATTTACTTACCGTCACGCCGTTTCCCCGTGAGGGTAGGCAGAGAGGATAGAGTGCCGTACTCTTCTGTCCTGACACATAACTTTCGCTTCGTCTACATTCATGCATCTTTGCATGCAAGCTCGACGGTTGTTCAGGCTTCTAACAGGACCATCTTCCAGTATCTGGTTAATCTGGACATGCCACGTCTTCCGTGGTCGCCCTCTCTTTCTGGCGCCGTCAACACTTGCATCATATATCTT
>JADDOH010013513.1:0-85185 GCA_016648135.1 Agrypnia vestita | reverse complement strand
AAATGAATAAGCATGGTATATTCTATCGTGGGTGGAAATGGCGAATGTTACAATTGTGTAAAGTGATCACTTAAGCCAACCATAAAAAGACAGGTCATAAGTCCTGTGTACAGCCAAATGACTTCTATACCTACTTTCCCATAATTAATACAGTTTCGTCTCTGTGAGATATCTATAATATACACTAATTGACAAAATTACATATAAAATTAAGATAAAAATTTAAGTACAAAAATAAGTATTATATTATAGTATACTATAACTTATATAAATATTTTTTGCCAATTCAGAGGTCAAGGGCGGATCACTTCTTCAGCATACCTTCTACCTGATATTTTTATAAACTTATTGATACGATGTTTAAAAGGTTTGTGTACAGTTATTTCTTTAGTTTCATTGGGTAACTTATTGAAGACAAGCGGGGCAGTGAAATTATATTGTCTTTGCCCAAAAGACGTTTTCCTTTTAGGTACCTCAAAATTAATTGCATTTGCCAATCTTGTAACCCGTGTTTGTTGTGTACGATTAAAATACCTTGTCCTTGTGGAATTTTAAAAGTATGGTTTTAAGGTATAATTGTCTCGGATAAAATCTGCTTTGCAACAAGAAACCAACTGCGCTGTTATACAGGGTTATTTGGAAAACATTAATAACCTTGCAGGACTATACTCCTGCATTGATTGTGCCTCGAAAATGTTAAAGCAACCACGATCTATCAATAGTTACGGAGATGTGCGAGATAAGAATTTGAATTTTTTTTTCAAAACATTTTTTGGAAAACGTTGATAACCTCGCAGGACTATATTCCTGCCTTGATTGTGCTTTGAAAATGTTAAAGCAACCATGGTCTATCAATAGTTACGGAGATGTGCGACATAAGAATTTGAATTTTTTTTTCAATTTTTCATTTTATTTTATTTTTTGTAAAACGTTAGACTTTCATTACAGTTATTTATGTCGAATATGGAAAATTTATTCCCTTTAATACAAGTCAAATTAAATAATAAAAACCTTCCAATTCCAATTGGAATTTTTTCAGGGTTTTTATCATTTTATTTAACTTGTATTGAAACGAATGAATTTTTCGTAATCGATATGAGTTAGTGTAATGATAGTCCAAAGTTTTACAAAAAATAAGTCAGAAATATTGAAAAAAAATGCAATCTTTGATGTCGCATATCTCCATAACTATTTATTTTAGGTCGTAAGACCTTGAACAGTTTCGACTCACAATCAAGGCAGGAATATAGTCCTGCGGGGTTATTAATGTTTTAGAAATAACCCCGTATACAGCACAGAAATAAGTAATGCAAGTAACACAAAAATATTGTATAAAAAAATTTTCAATCCAAATTACCTAGATATCTCTTTAGTGACATATGCGGTTAATTAAGGGGAATGAAAAAGCTTTGGATGCCGGTCGCGCTAATGATAATTAGATCACACATATATAACGAGTTATAAAATTTAAATATAGGTACGCAACTTTCAATAATTTGACAGATGTGGTATTCTATCATGGGTGGAATTGGTGAACGTTATATTGTGTAAAGTGACATCCGTTTGATAGGTCTTAAGCTCTATGAATACCCAAAGACTTCCATACCTTCTTTTTGATAAAAAATATAATTTCGTTTCTATGAAACATCTGTAATATATATACCTTTATTAATGATGTCCCTAGCGACAAAATCCAGTACTGCTTACTTACTTACTTACCATCACGCCTTTTCCCCGTGGGGGTAGGCAGAGAGGATAGAGCGCCACACTCCTCTGTCCCGACATACAACTCTCGCCTCATCCACATTCATACATCTTCGCGTGCAAGCTCGCCGGTTGTTGAGGCTTCTAACGGGACCGTCTTCCAGTATCTGGTTGATCTGGTCATGCCACGTCTTCCGCGGTCGCCCTCTCTTTCTGGCGCCATCGACACTTGCATTATATATCTTTCTTACCATCCTTTCCTCATTCATTCTGTTCTGAAAAATTTGGAAAAATCAAAATATTCCAAAAAATTCATTTAAAATGTACTAGCTGGTCGTACCCGGCGTTGCACGGGTTAAGAATTAAGTAAAAAATAAGTTTGTGAGGGAAAACAAAGGGTCCAAACATAAGTTATTGTAACATAACTGTAATACTTAGATATATAGTATCGCAGATTTTTTTGTAGATATTAATGTCCTCTATAAAACTGTAGTACATTACTTTGCTCTATTGGCAATAATTTCCGCAGCGTACGTAATATAAGATTTTTTTCGTAATTTTTTCACACGTTGGGTTATATTATCGAAGTTTTCATACGGATCCCTAACATTTTTGAAAATATTCTATAGCCTATGTTCATCAGGGATAATGTAGGATTCTGAATGTGAAAGAATTTTTCAAATCGGTCCAGTAGTTTCGGAGCCTATTCAATTCAAACACACAATCAAACCTTTCCTCTTTATAATATTAGTATAGATAATATAACATTGATTGTGAATATGAAATTATCGTTTATCTCGTAATTAAATAGTTTTCTAACCCCGGAAACTATTAGAGGACATATTTCAGACCCCAGAGTGACATTAAGCCCCCCGGCTGTTGGACATATATTATATTTTTAATTTCGCAAATTTCACGTTTGCTAAACCCGTTTCGGCCGTCAACATGCTTTAAGACCTGTATCAAGGCCGAACATCGGTTATTTAGCTAAAAAAATATTTTTTTAAACATAAACAATTTTTGGACACGCATTCGTGGCGTGGACCATAACATATTCAGACGCCATCGCGGCGTGGGCAGTGCTGTTGTGTTTTTACCATTTATTTATTCCATTTATTCCAACCATTTATTCCTGCTTCTCTACCACACGAATGGGACTTCGGAATACCCTGACATAATCCTGGTGAGTTGGGCAGTTCACCATCTTAAGGTTTTTTGTAAAAAAAAAAAAAAAATATAAATTTTGCATCAAATACTTACTGTGTTGACTAAATACTATTGAACACTTGTAATATAAATTAGATTAGAATACACGGAATGCTGGCTGTGGCGCAGAAGAGTAAAACAACTTTTTATTATACTCCCGTTCTCATTTACTAGTGGAAACAGGTTTGGCGCTTAACCTACGTATTGGGCTCGAGTCGGGCGACACTACGAAAGCGAATGATAAAACATTTCGAAAAATCCAAAATTGTACTATACTTTAATTATTAATTTTTTTAAACGAAAATTGGTTAGATTTGTTTTTATCGTCGCCTCGAGTCTGCCTGCAAAGTTTCAGCTCGATTGGATCACGGAAAAAGGGTTAAAAATCGATCCAAAGTTTTTTCTACAGACAAGCAAGCAAGCAGACGCTACGAGTTAAAAGAAAGGGAGTAAAAACTAACCCATAAAGACCAAGTTTTTATTATACTCCCTTTCTCATTTGCATTGTTTCCAATTTGATATTCTATCAACATATTCCTCTTGCTTTCAGTTCGTGTGTAAAATCTATTCCATGTATATTATTATCCTTAAAACTTATAGAATATTGAAAACGTAATAATTGGTATAGGGGGGCACGGCGTTGGCGAAACCGTCTGATCGGACCCATGGCTCGAGTCAGAAGTCAGACTAGTTGAAACAGGTTTCGCGCCTTCTCCACGCGTCGGGCTCCTTTCTCATTTGTATGGTTTCGAATTTGAAAAAAACCTTAAAATTTCGAAAAATCTAAAATTATACTATAATTAAATTTTTTTAAACGAAAATTTGTTCGATCATTTTTATCGTCACCACGAGTCTGCCTGCAAAGTTTCAGCTCGATTGGATCACGGGAAAATGGTTAAAAATCGATCCAAGCAAAGTTAAAAGAGAGGGAGTAAAAAGGCCACTGATTGGCTGAAGTCGATAGGGAAAAAGGCGTACGTGAAAAACCTGGAATTGACATGCCAGATAAACAAAATATCTCTTCATATTCAAGAACACATTCTTATTGTGAAGTTTCAATTTTTTCAGAAAAAAGTTCTGTGAAATTCAAAACCAACTTAAAGCGGCAGTTACACAAAGTAATTTGTACCTACCGCACCAAAAAATGCGGATTGCTCTAAAAATGGATAATACTTGTAAATCAATTAATAAATGAGACTTACAGATAAGGTCGATATATTCAAGGAAATGTAAGAGGTAGGGATGGGCGTTGAATGGACGGACTAGTTGAAATCAACCGTTGACATTGCATCGACGCGTCGACGATTTACGTTTATCGCATGGACTAGTTGAATTCGTAGACGGTGGATGGCGGATGCCGTGGTCGGTGGACGATTCGAGATTCAACGTAAAGCAAAGCAACGAGCGAGAGCGAGACAAAATGTCTCCGTTTATTTCTCTCTCATCTCTCGCTGTCGACTTGTAGACGCCATAGAGGGCTCGACGGGTAATTTCATTTCAACTCTAAAGTACACGACCATAGAGTGCAGATCTGTATACACGAACTATGACAGAGACTTGAAATTTGAATACATGCGTAGGGCGAGATAGGCTTAATAAGCTATTATCTATTATTTTTTACTTGATTTTTTGCGATGTTTCGGTGAATTCCCAATTTTACGCTGTATAAAATAAAACAATTCTGTTTAATTATTTTATTTTTTATTGAACTAATATTAAGAAAGAAGTATATAAAACAATATTTAAAAGCCTGTAATGTGCGTAAACAAATAAATAATATAATATTTCTTTTTACATATAAGCACAAGTAGCGGTTTTACTTTCCCCGAAACTATATTTCTTCGAACTTCTTTAAATTTTAAAAATTAACGTAATAAAAATAGCCAACGGTTGAACCGTAGACAGTTGACCATCGTCCCGATGTTTAGATAGAACGTCCGCGTAACGAAGTTGACGCGTCAACTAGTTGACGAATTCAACTAGTTGATCGTCTCGTCGATGGACGGACGTGGACGGTCTCGTTTCGTCGACGGTAAATATGTCGACGACCCATCCCTAGTAAGAGGCCGCTAGCGTAATTTGATAACGCGCCTGCCCTGGAAAGGAGGAGATCCGTGGTTCGAATCCCGGTGGCAGCCAAATATTTTTTCGGGGATTTTTTTTTTCTGTATCTCTTTCTAATTGATTAATTAATTTGGTTTTACATTTTCATTAAAGGAAGACAATCGAATTAGTATACGTAAGCCGTGCTTACGAGGCGCATTGTTTTGTTGTGTTGGTTTTTTTAAACGTAAACACACAACACAACCTTACATATACTAATTCGATTGTCTTTCTTAAATGGAAAGAGGTATTTGAAGTAGAGAAATCCGGCATGAAAGAGCGTGCAAAAAAAGTGTATGAAAGTGAACAAGAAAAAGCGTTTTATCATATCTATTTATGGTTAGTTCAATAGTTAATATTTAAAGAATAATCATTTTGAAGTTTCTGCAATAAATGGAACACACACAAAATTCAACTCGTCTCCTGTCTCCGGCACGGTACTGTCATGCAATATATAAATACAATACACAAACTTATTTTCGAATTAGTATTGTAAATCAATACTGACGCGTCAGCCAAAAAGTACCCGTTCCCGGAACTGTTATGGGAGTGGTCACTCTCAACAAAGCAATTTTTAAAATTAATAAAAATTTGCCTTTTTGATTCTGTATTTGAAGGCGTCCCTATAAAAAGGGTCTATATAGTACATCAGGTCAAAAATAGATTTTATTATTTTAAAATGATCTATATAACAGTATGCACCATGTGTGGTATTTATTTTCCATGATTTCAACTGAAATTCGACCTCAAAAGTTACAAAGCTAACGTAGAAAAAGAGTCCATATTCCTCTATATTCATCTGGTAGTAACAAATATGACGGATGCTGACAGTTCCAATATGTCACTGTGATTGCTTAATACATGAATAAACAAAGAAAACATAAATAAAAAGCAAGTGAATTTAAGAAAATGAAAAAATCGAAGATTCTGGTTATTTATTTCACAAAGTGTTTTTCCTCTCTCCTGCAAAATTTTGTTTTTGCATATAAACCCTTTTTATAGGGACGCCTTCATTTAAGTACTGCCTTTCAGATGTCGTTAAGTTAAAAAAAAATTTAACCACATTAAACACATTAAACACACTTTAAGAATTACGAATATTTTAGAGTTTGCATACATGCATATATAAAACACATAATTAGATAAATTGCGTGCATATAGATCAAATTTAGCCACTAACGTGTTAAACCCTAACCACCAAAAATATTTTTGTATGACAGTGTTTTAAATAAATTAACAACAGTCCTTGCTGTCGGCGGTCAAACATAATTTTTTTTTCAGAATATTTTGAGTTTGTTCAAATCTTTCAGAACAGTGCTGGATTTATGTCACAGAGACATTATTAATCAATTAATGTATATTATAGATATCTCACAGAGACGAAACTGTATTAAGTATGGGAAAGTAGGTATAGAAGTCATTTGGGTGTAACAGGACTTATGACCTGTCTTTTTATTGGTTGGCTTAAGTGATCACTTTACACAATTGTAACATTCGCCATTTCCACCCATGATAGAATATACCATGCTTATTCATTTTTTGGAAGTTGTATATATGTTCAAATTGCGTGAAGCTTTCATATATGAGTTGTAAGCGCCTTTTCCATGCGGCCTGTACAAAGCCATTTTCATTCCCCTAAATCCCCACAGATGTCGCTAATGAGAAAATCTACAATTGATTTACGGAATTTTGGGAGCAATATACTTTATTAATGTGTAATGAAATTCATCCGAATACTTGCATTACACTAGGATACGCCAGATGAATACGCCATGGGTGGAAATGGCGAATGTTACAATTGTGTAAAGTGATCACTTAAGCCAACCAATAAAAAGACAGGTCATAAGTCCTGTTACACCCAAATGACTTCTATACCTACTTTCCCATACTTAATACAGTTTCGTCTCTGTGAGATATCTATAATATACATTAATTGATAAATTTTTTTTCGTTCACAGAAATTCTTACCCTCGACAAAGCGACGTGTCCTCGTAAATGCCCTTGTGATCTGTGCAATTATTAAATGCGTTTCGTATTACAATATTTTGGTCTGGTTTGCTTGAGGCTTGAGACGATCTAAAATAATATAAAATACGTATAAATTTACCAATAAAAAAACAAAAAAAAAACAAAAAACACATGTATTCATTTGTCATTCAATGCGGCTGTTGTATAGTTTCGAAACGTTGAATACGGAAACGCTTGAAGCCAAAAATCGATGAAACATAAAAGTGGGTAGGTACTTGGACGTTTATTTCGTATTAATTCAAGCGACACTGCGATCAAAGATTTTATTTAATTTTTTTATTTATTCTCTTTCTCTATCTGACATAAATTTGCATGTTAAACCCCGTATATGAAACCCGGAGTTGTTTAGAATAAGCCAGCACACTAATAATGATGGTTACTTTTCTCCCATCACAAGGTTGTCTCGCACATGTAATATGTATTGTGCTGACCCTAACATTGATGCTGATATTCTTGCAGATACCTTATCGTCGTTCAAAAACTCACTCACACACAACATCCATTTTCTAAACGATGACCTCAACCTATAGATCCATTAAATCGATTATTTATTAAATACCAATCGCACTACATTCAAACACTAAATATACAATACACATAAATGTACATGTAAAATATACTTAAATGCAACAATACATGTTACTAGAGCGTGCCGAAGACATGTGTAATTGGGATAATGAGCATAGTCTTCATTTGTAATGTTTTATTATTAGAGTATCATGTATCTATTATCCTGTTAGTGTCTCTAATAAACGAAGACCCCATGGCAAGAAGTAGTTAACTAACATTTTTATCAAAAAAGAGTTAATAAGCCGTCTAAACTAAATATTACACGCTCTTTCCATTGTAAATAAGTTCAGAAGTTAAAAATAATTAGAACATGTTCAAATCATAGGAAGGAACATGTTAACTACACTTTTTCATAAAAATCAAATCAGTTACTAATGGGAAGAACATGTTATATTCAATAATAACACGTTCATGCCATGATTCTGAAATTAACATGCCTTTTAATTTGATTGGAATATTTATGTTTAGTATAAATTTTACTCTGGCAGTACTCTCATATATTTGTTTTTATTTGAAGACTATTATTATATAATATATACTTATATATAATATTATTTTTCAATAATTTTAAATGGTACATACCATGTTTTGTATGATTAATTAACATGCCAGGTATTTTGTAATTTTGGATAATGGATAGTAAAAACGGATAGCATTTGAGGGGTTGGTGATGTTCGTGTTTTATCAATTTTAAAATGTGTTATTCTATAAAAAATGAGTTCCAGAGGCGAAAAAATGGTTGATTACCTACTACATTTTTTTAGGGAAAATTAGTACATTTTTATTTTTTGTGTATAAATGCGTTTTTTTAACTTTGTAAATACTTTTTTTGATATTTTAGTACATAAATCAATAGAAATTAATCTGGAATTGGCAATAAAACATATTTTTCAAAGGCGAAATGCAAATGTCTAATTATCTCAAAATGACTTGAATGTTAGTTAACAACTTCATGCCTTGGGGTCTTCAAATAATGTCTATGTGACATGAAATCCAGTACTGTTCTGAAAGATTTGAACAAACTCAAAATATTCTGAATGAAAATACTGGTAAAAAAGGAATATAATAAAAATATAGAATAATATTTCCTGGCGTATCCTAGTGTAATGTTAGTAATTCGGATGAATTTCATTACACAGAAAAAGTATATTGCTTTCAAAAATTCCGTAAAATCAATTGTAAATTTTCTCATTTAGTGATATTAACGACATCTGTGGGGATTTAGGAGAATGAAAATTGCTTTGTACAGGCCGCATGGAAAGATTGTTACAATGCATATATGAAGTGAGGCATGTAATTCAAACACATACAACTTCCAAAAATTAGCTTCCTACTCAATTAATATTGATTTTGTTTGGTTAAGAAATAAGTGAAAAAGATTTAAAATAAAAACATGTATTACATTAATTTTAATTCAAGGTAAGCTTGGCTTAATTTCACCGGGCAACTCATTCGCAATATGTTTGTTCGTGTATTATGATTGCTAAAAATATTTTTCATTCGGTAAACAGATGGGTGAAGGATCTTGTACTATACCGCACAGCCATCCTGAATATAATTTTTTGCTTCAGAATATTTTGAGTTTGTTCAAATCTTTCAGAACAGTGCTGGATTTTTATGTCACAGAGACATTATTAATCAATTAGTGTATATTATAGATATCTCACAGAAACAAAGTATAAAAATCAAAATCAAAAACAATAAAGTATATTGCTCTCAAAATTCCGTAAAAAATCAATGTAGATTTTCTCATTAGCGACATCTGTGGGGATTTAGGGGAATGAAAATGGCTTTGTACAGGCCGCATGGAAAAGGCGCTTACAACTCATATATGAAAGCTTTCCACGTTTGAACATATATACAACTTCCAAAAAATGAATAAGCATGGTATATTCTATCATGGGTGGAAATGGCGAATGTTACATTGTGTAAAGTGATCACTTAATCCAACCATAAGATAGGTGATAAGTTCTATGTACACCCAAAAGACTTCTATACCTACTTTTCCATAGAAAAAAACTACAGTTTCGTCTCTGTGAGACATCTATAATATAAATTAATTTAAAAAAAATTCATTCGAAAAGTGCGTGCATGCGTGCAAAAAGCGGGTCGCGATATTAAAAGCGCGACCGACGTACAGACAGCGAGAGTCAACTCAGTGACGACGAGTAGTTTTTGACTCATCGGACGACTGGTTCAGTGAAGCGAGTTCACCTTGTGCCAGTGGCGCGTTTTTTTCGCCCAAAGAGCGCTTTTAGCAAAACGCCGGCAGGAAACGAACGACATTTTTTTTGCGGCAGCCCTGCCGCGCGAGCGGTGCAGCTTTTCCGGCTTATTTACGACTTTTTTGCCCCGCCAAGGTCACGGTCCGGGCCGACGCGTCACGCGCGTGACGCACGTGCGGCGGCCACGTGGTCGCCCGGGGTGGCGCCGGAGGCCGACGCTAATGGTTCTCGAAATTTCCGTACTTCATTCTTCGGGCATGTCGCGATCGACATGATATACAATTTCCTAAATCAGATTTATATATTATGAAATTTAAAATAAGTAGTTACGTTAAATTATTTGAATAAATATTATTATTAACCGGTCGGGTGCCGGAGCGCAGATCTGCGCTCCCTGGACACGTATTCGAATTTGGGATATTTTTCCTGCGTTTATGGATTTTTAAAGAAATACTGAACACTGCATCAGAAACAATTTTTAAAAAAAGACTTAAAACGCATCTTTTTGTAAAATCCTTTGCGGTTTACATGCGGTCACTAAGACGCTTGTGTGGAAAATCTTTGGTCGATAGAGTGAGGAATGAACAAATTAGAAGTGAATGCAAAGCAGGCAGAGCCAGCAGGCTGTAGTGTGGTAGATAGAATAAAGAAAGGAGTGCTGAGATGGTTTGGTCATGTGGAACGTATGAACGAGGAAAGGATGGTTAAGAAAATATATGAGGCGAATGTTGAAGGCAACAGGAATAGAGGGCGTCCGCGAAAGACCTGGCACGATCAGGTACTACAAGTATTTGAGGATGGCCCTGTTAAAAGCCGCAACAATCGTAGAACGTGTATGAGAAGATGTATGAATGTGGCCGAAGCAAAAGTGGTGTGCCAGGATAGAGGAGTGTGGCGTTCAATCCTCTCTGCCTACCCCTGCAGGGAAACGGCGTGATGGTTAGTTAGTTAGTTAAATTAAATACTAGTGTAGGACTAAACGATGTTAGTGTAAAGCGCCCTTGAGGTGATTATTTTTTACGAAAATGGCGTTTTAGAAATTATCCATTTTTATTATTATTATTATCATTGGTTATGTTTCAAGTTTTTGAATCAATGAACGAGTTCTATTTGTCAAGTAACCTCATTTGCCGCGCAAACCGGACTAAAAATCGTTCCAAATGTCGTCTTCGAACCGCACATTAATTGTGTTATTTAAAAAAAATGATTTTTTAAAATAAAAAGGTGGTAAAATTAAGTATTTTTATATTCTTTGATATATTTAGAACGAAAATATTGAAATACAATATCTTTAGTGTTACTGCTTCCACGGTTTTATTCGATAAACACGTGCGTACATTTCTGACAGTAAATTTCGTTACTTATTTTCATAATTAATGTAGTATAAGTAATTCTTGAAATCTGTATATTGTGGAACCAGAAACTGTAGTATCTTAGCGATTAATGTTGATTTTTACATGAATATAACCATCACAAAAAAGTGTCCCGTGAGAAATGTCTGGAAGAATGTGTAACATTTGGCGCACGTAATAAATGTTGGTCAATGTTTGGTTTGTTAAGGCAAACATAAATTCTGGTTTCGCGTATTTCTTTCTGTGCGTACAGCCGCACACCTTATAGGGAGCATTGCTCGCAATTAACATTCCCTATAATTTTTGGATCACGTTTGCTTTAAAGAAAAATATATTGCCCAACATTGGCAGCCCTCGTAGTCCAGTTAGTGTTCGAGGTCGATATCCTGCGAGGCCACAAAATATCAAAATCATGTTTCCAAATCGCTATTGAAAGCAAAAGCAGCAGTGTCCACTTCAACCAATCAGCCCCCAAGGATGTGTCACGTGACAAAATGGCCGCTTCATACTAAAGCGAGACATTATGTCATTTTCGACTGAAATATCACAGCAAAGACAGCACTATACAATTATGTAAATAGCAAAACAGCAACGTCCACTATTTTTAAGCAAACCCAACAATATCCATATTGGTAATCTTATTTAAGATAGTAGAAGAAGAAGAAGAAAGGTAGAAGTTTGATTTTAAATTAGAAGATAAATAAAACCCAAGACTTGTCAACACCCCTATAAACCCCACCTCGTCTCCCTCTCCCATCTACCCAAATTCTTAATCCTTAATATGAAACTTAGTGCATTATTATTATTGATGGAGGTGTTGATGTGTAAATAATACTATGGTTGTGGCGTGTAGTGAAATTTACATGCTAGTGAAGTGGTTGTCCTGACGAAAAGACGGGATACGTCTCGAAACCGGTAGACAAAACAGTATTTTTTAGTGGTTATATAGGTACTAAGATGAATAACATTTTTTTTAAATGTCTGACCACAAAGTTAATGCTTTAAATCTTCTGTGTATAGTTTTCTGGGATACTCTGCCGTGTATATGTGACACATGTGCCGTGTATACGTACATGATGATGGACCCTGCAGAGGTCACATATACACGGCAGAATATCCTAGAAAACTATACAGAGAAGATTCTGAACGGCCGTGAAAACCTAAGAACATTTTTAAAATATTAATAAAATTATTCAATTCCTATTTATAGTTTTATAGTTATATATTATATCACTATTTACAAGTACTACTACTATGTTGGTCGATACAACATAAGTCTTAAGACATTTAACGAATTTTTAGATTTTTTTCTAAGCATGATAACGATATCAATATTCAATTTAACTGGTCAAATAACCGGTCCTAAAATATCTAACAAGTTGAAGAAAAAAACCTTAATTTATTTTCACAGATAATTCTGGCCAACGCGTGCCCACTCACATCCTCGAGTCGTTCTTAAGCAATAAAAAAATCACGCGATTTGAGGTGAAAAAAGTGCAGTGATGCAACGAGCCGGCTAGCCGCCTTTGCGTTAATTAAAATGAAATATCAATTTAATGCCATCAGCCCGTCTCGTTAAGGCGACGTCCACTGCCTGCCACTGAAGAAGAGGAGCAATTAAACATTTTCAAACGCACAAAAACTCTGCTCTGATCCAAAATACGCGTTGCCGCGGCGCAAACCGGTTAGAACGATATAGTTGTTCAGCGGTTTGTACAACAAGAAAACCACTCGTTGTATACCTCATCAGCCATCACTCATTATAAAAAATATCCTTTCTAATACTAGACACTATGCACTTTATCTTACATGCCAACACGTGTACGTTGCATACATCGGTACGTTCATTAAGCTCCTCACACCACTCTCCTTTATTTGGTCACAGCAGAGCGCTCTTCATTTCTCATATCGTCCATGGTAGTCTTATAAATAAATAAATAAATAAATAAATATTGCTTTATTCCAGAATGTGGGGAGGTTCGTGCAATCCCACACATTCCATATAAAAGAAAATACACACATTAAAAATATTATATAAAACAAAAGAGAAATAGTAAAATCATATAAAATAGAAGAGAAGTATTAAAAGTAATCAAAAGAAATATATGGTAAAATATCGGCTTTAGCGAGCGATGGCAAGTCAATTATGCCAAGTGCATTATGTCAAATGCATCGATGCTGGATGCTGGAGTAAGACGGGCTTCCAGGATAAGGATATTTCCGGAGCTGTATATCCTTTCCCTCATCCCTGCCACCCTGGATCTTATGAGGGCTGCAAAGTTGGGAACACGCCCCTCAGTGAACATACCGGAAGCGCTGCAATATCTGGGAAGGCCAAACATCATACGGAAGGCGTTGTTATATTGTTATATTATAGATGTACACATTCTATCAATTGTTATCTTCGACGGTAAGGGAAATATATGAGATGAGTTTTAAAGGCCTCAAGAGCAGAGGGCGTCCGCAATGCTATTGTAAGATATACCAAATATTGGAAGACGGTCCCGTTAAAAGCTACAACAACGGAAGAGCGTCTCACCGGCAGGCGAAGTATTAAATCGTGAGCTTCTGATACTCTCGTAACTTGAGTTTTTATTATAAAATATTTAATTATAATTAAACTCACGTAGAGATAATATAGTTTATGTATGTTACCCAATTAAATGAAAATGAATTATGTCCACTAATCCATCAATAATGTAAAATGTATGAAAGCGGATGAAAGCACAAGATTGGTGAGCGAGGATAGAATAGTATGGCGTTCTATCCCATCTGACCACCTCTGCAAAGAAACGGCGTCATAGTAGATCAAATTATCGTAAGCCATTGTCGATCTGTCACTGGATGAAAGCCTCTACTCTGCCATTCTTTTCTGTCAATATTGTCTCGTCACTAATTGCGCTCAGATGTTCTGGGGGTGTGAACGAGATAGGATAGAGTGAGAAACGAGCATATCAGGGGTAGTTTTAGAGTGGTTCCTGTTACTGAGAAGGTGAATGAATAGTATGGTCATGTAATGAGGCATGGAGATCATGGAAAAGGACCTGAAGAATGCCCAGTTGGACGAAGAGATGGCCCAGAACAGGGAATCGTGGAAAAAAAAAGAATAAGGATAGCCGACCCCAAATGAAATGGGAAATGGGATAAGAGAAAGAAGAGATTGTCTCGTCACTAATACTACTCCGATAATTTCGCAAATACATCGAAACTTTGAACATTCTCTAGGTGTATATTATAGATATCTCACAGAGACGAAACTGTATTAATTATGGGAAAGTAGGTATAGAAGTCATTTGGGTGTACACAGGACTTATGACCTGTCTTTTTATGGTTGGCTTAAGTGATCACTTTACACAATTGTAACATTCGCCATTTCCACCCATGATAGAATATACCATGCTTATTCATTTTTTGGAAGTTGTATATATGTTCAAATTGCGTGGAAAGCTTTCATATATGAGTTGTAAGCGCCTTTTCCATGCAGCCTGTACAAAGCCATTTTCATTCCCCTAAATCCCCACAGATGTCGCTAATGAGAAAATCTACATTGATTTTTTACGGAATTTTGAGAGCAATATACTTTATTGTGTGTAATGAAATTCATCCGAATACTTGCATTACACTAGGATACGCCAGGAAATATTATTTCCAATTTTTGTTAAATTCCTTTTTACCAGTATTTACAATTCAGAATATTTTGAGTTTTTAAATCTTTCAGAACAGTGCTGGATTTATGTCACAAGCCAACCATAAAAAGACAGGTCATAAGTCCTGTGTACACCCAAATGACTTCTATACCTACTTTCCCATAATTAATACAGTTTCGTCTCTGTGAGATATCTATAATATACACTAATTGATTAATAATGTCTCTGTGACATAAATCCAGCACTGTTCTGAAAGATTTGAACAAACTCAAAATATTCTGAATTCTCTAGGTCTTGCGATAGACTAACTAAACACTGATTGATATCCTACGCTAATACATATACTGTGGAAAGTGTTATTAATAATGCCACCAAAAAGGCTAAACATTTTGAGACGAGAAAAATCTTTTTCCGCTTGTCAAATAAAATCCACGATCTATCCGATGTGTCGGACTAGCCGTCGACGCAGTACGCGATTTCAATATAATTTAAACGGAGGAATTCGCCGCACGCTTAAGTACGTAATAAAATAAAACGTACACAGCGGTCATTATTATTAGTGCAGCGCTTCTCGGACGCTCCCATACTCGGAGATGAATTGAAAATATGTATTGAGATCAGAAAACTAATTAGCGCTTATCCTAATCACTAATCGCTTATTTCAAAGGAGCGGAATGCTATTAAAAAAAATTTACCATTTGCGCCATGTTGTCACTACCAACAAATGTTATTTTGGATAATAATAAAATAAGTAATGAATGTATGTTTACATCGTTATACAGGGTTATTTGTAAAACATTAATAACCTCGCAGGACTATACTCCCGCCTTGATTGTGAGTCGAAAATGTTCAAGCTATCATGACCTAATATCAATAGTTATGGAGATATGTGACATCAAAGTTTGCATTTTTTTCTCAATATTTCTGACTTATTTTTTTGTAAAACGTTGGACTATCATTACAGTAACTAGTATCAAATACGAAAAATTCATTTGTTTCAATACAAGTTAAATAAAATGAAAAAATTCCAATTGGAATTCAAAGGTTTTTATTTTTTTATTTGACTTGTATTAAAGGGAATGAATTTTTCATACTCGATATAAGTTACTGCAATGATAGTCCAATGTTTTACAAAAAGTAAGTCGGAAATATTAAAAAAAAAATGCAAACTTTGATGTCGCATATCTCCTTAACTATTGATATTAGGTCATGATATCTTGAACATTTTCGACTCATAATCAAAGCAGGAGTATAGCCCTGCGAGGTTATAAATGTTTTCCAAATAACCCTGTATAAGTTAGATTTCGAAACAAATAAAATTCAAGGGTTTCATGAGGCGGCTCTCGTAACCCAGTGGATACGACACTGACTTCTCATACCGAGGGTTCCGGATTCGATTCCCGGTGATTGACTCAAGCCTGGGTGTTTTGTGGTGAGTTCGAGTTCCCTCGGCGATAAAATCCAGTATTGTGTTCATGAAAAATTTGAATATACTGAAATATTCCAAAATTAATTATTATTTACGAAAAACATATCTATGTACTTATTCATTCGCGATAAACTTATTTACGTTAAACATTGGAATGTTTTTAGCATACTTATGCCCTTAAATGAAAAATGTGGAGTATAAAAGCAAAAGCAGCGAAATCTAAGCATAAGTATGCAAAATTTGAGTCGAATCGGACGGATGATGGTGTAGATTTGTATAGAGAACAGACAGACAAACGGACATTGAGTTTTATAGGTATAGACTTATCAATATTGAAAGGGTAGGTACCGGCACCTTTTTTTTGCAAATAATTTGCGCGAATTCGAATAGAACGTTGTGTCAAAATTTCAAAGCAATAGTTGAAGAACTTTAGGAGATATAAGATTTTGGACAATCGAACATTTACATTTTTATTTATATAAAAAAGAGTAACCCATAAAAACCAAGTTTTTATTATACTTACTTTCTTTGTAAAGTATAACAACAATTAAAGACGAATTAAAACATATAACGTAACACTAAACTTACAGTAATTTAATATATTTCTAAAATGTCACATGTTTTGAGCTTTGATAAGACACTTCATGCTTTGAAGATTAGAGTCTAAAAATATTTGTCAGTCAATTTAGATTTTCGACATTCGTAGTGAAGTACCTTTTATGCATACCGACGGAGTGATTCAAATTTAGAAAATATTCCGCGACGTTATCGGGCCGCCGTAATCAAGCTTTTCTAATGATTCCAATTTGAAAAAACCAATAAAATTTCTAAAAATCCGAAATAATACTATAATTATTATTTTTTTTAACAAAAATTTGATAGATCTTTTTGATCGTCGCCGCGAGTCTACTTGCCAAGTTTCAGCTCGATTGGATCACGGGAAAAGGGTCAAAAATCGATCCAAAGTTTTTGTTGACGGCAAGCAAGCAGACGCCACGAGTTGATATAAAGGGAGTAATAAATAGTAGGTATTTAAAAAAAATATGTATACAAAAACATCCTCGCATTTGAAAGCAACGTTGTGCCAACATTTCAAAGCAATGGGTGAAGAACTTTACGAACATTTTTATTTTATTAAAAATGTCGACTCACCAGTTGTATAACGCTGCAGTAGTTTTCCTCTTGATTCTTCTGAAGGTGTATCTCACGTGGTAGCTCTGGTCCATCCTCAGACGCTGCTCATCCCGCCGTCCCGATGGTCTGCACAAGAGAAAGAGGAAGGAGATAAGTAATTTATACAATTAATGAAATTCCTCTCGGTGTGTAGGTGACTGCGCAATCCGTGTGCGGCCACACTGCACGGTGCATACTCGTTAGGGCTTCCACATCCTTTAACTTTAACGAGACCAGCGTCTTGGTATAAATGAGAATTGTGTAACTTTATTTCTGATAACATTTTCAATTTAGAATTAATTAATTTTAAAAACTACAACTCGTTGGCGACCATGAAAGAAGCGAAATTCGTAAAAGAGCATCGTTGTTGTCTAGTAAAAACTTTTCTGAATTCGCGAACCACACCACGGAAAATAATCATTATTCTCATTCATGTACCATTAAACTTCTTTATAGTACATGAATGGTAAAGGTAATGAAATGAATAATTTTGAAAGTTTAGAAATAAATAAAAATTTTAACTCGGCTATCAATTATCTAAACGCTATTACTTTCATTAACTCTTTTCCTATTCTCTCAATATTCCCGTTACAACCACCCTTAAACCAGTAAAATCATCTTATTTTGTTGGTACCTTATCGATTAAATATTTATATTTGAACCTAATTGATTTTACAATTACAGGTATACTAATTATTATTTGTATTTCTATCTAATCGGTGTAAAAATTCTATATTTGAAAGCAGTCAGTTTAATACTTCACCTGTCGATAAGAGATTCTGTTACTCTCTAAACTTAAGTAGTAATATGTAAAAATATTATTAAATGAACGTAGAGGTAACAAAGATTGTTTTTCTTCTAATTTAATGAATAATCTCTGCAACGTTAACGCTAAATCCAATGACGAGTGACGGACACTGTTACATAGAGAATTATCCGTAGAGGTAACAAAGTTAATATTGTTTTACCGAATTTAATGTACCTATACAATTAGTGGGAGCGTTTATTCTACTCGGACCCCAAGGATAATCAAAATCGGTCCTCTAATTCATCTTCAACGAAAACTTTTTACAGTTCTCAAAATATTTCAAATTTGGGATTCAACATACCACTAATAACTATAGTAATCTATTGACGGTTAGCTTAACTAATGTGTAAAAGGATTCAATGCCAAACATTGATCTGAGCGATATTTTTCCAACTATCGGTCTACGTCTCCTATAGGTGACGCAGGGTACGAGGAGAGAAAAAAATAAATTATTTATGTACTTATCCCAATTATAGGTATATAAACCAGCGCACACAGATACACACACACCTTTAAGTAAGTAATTTTATAGATATTATTGTAATCGATTAATAGATGTATGGAGCAGATATTATTCAAACGCTTTAATCTGTTTCTTCGAAAAACATCTTCATGCATTGTAAGCTTGATTCGAATAAATAAAAAAAAACTAACCCATAAAAACCAAGTTTTTATTATACTCCCTTTCTCATTTACTAGTGGAGACAGGTTTGGCGCTTAACCTACGAGTTGGGCTCGAGTCGGGCGACGCTACGAAAGCGAGTAATAAAAAATTACGAAAAATCCAAAATTATACTTTAATTATTAATTTTTTTAAACGAAAATTTGTTACATCATTTTTATCGTCGCCACGAGTCTGTCTGCAAAGTTGCAGCTCGATTGGATCACGGGAAAAGGGTTAAAAATCGATCCAAAGTTTTTTCGACAGACAAGCAAGCAAGCAGACGCTACGAGTTAAAAGAAAGGGAATAAAAAAATTATCATCTGTCTGTCCATCCGTCGGCGTAACTTTATGTAACAATCGTCACTTTTTTACAGTATTTTTTTTTCCAAAATTATTTTTTCTTTCGTTTTTTTTTAATAATAAAATAAATAAATACTTATTCCTAAGGAACATACATGTAAAAGTGCCGTCATTTTGACGGGTTGCAGCTAGTAAAATAAATAGAATATATGCAAAGATTACCGGTTACACGAAGCCGACGCCCTGCGCCGTCGCGGGCCGCGCGTTAGTAGCAATTAACATAACCGCCGGTTAACAAGACTGCTAAGTCCGCCCTTACATAATTGAGTCTCGGTACCAATACTGGCGATTGTGATCTGAACACTGAACACGGTACCATTTAGCTTTTTCTGCGTTGCGTCGGGGTCAGGCCGGGTTCACAATATATATCTGTAATAACGCACTCTGCACGCTGAACGAGAGAAGGATAAGGAATTTAACTACGCGGTGTAGAGGAATACTAGGCGGTTCAAAATGATTACGTAATGTTGCCTTATTAACTAAGCCTCAGGCCCGAATTCAGAGTCAATGATTTAAAATCACGATTTAATCGGCCCGATTCTGAAAATAACAATGTCTGGATCTTTAAGATCTTTATCCCAACACTTAATAGACGATAATAAAAATTAAAAATGTCCAGAGCGGATTTAGTAATTCTACAGCTCAAATACACTGTATTAAAAGATGATATAAGAAAGATTGTTTCTTACAAACGTATTAATTTCTTCATACACAGTGTCCAAATGAAAAAAGCAAGAAGCATAAGAAAAATATAATAATATAGAAATTTAAAAACAAAAAAAAGTAATAATGTAGAGAGAGAAGATATAGTAAAAGCTTTGAAAGTCATAATATAACAATAAAATATACATACATATAAATCAATTCTTTAAGTCCAATTCGACAAATACTAGTAATCTTTCAGTACACCTTTTAATATATGTTTGAATATTATACAGTTATTGGCAAAGACGTCCAGTTGCTTGTATCTGTTTGCTAGTCTAGGAAGCCTTTGCAGTGGGGAATCAAAGAAAGAGTTAGTAGCTGATGTTTCCACAGCAAAACCTGCATGACTTCTAGTTATGCGATAAAATCTCTTTATTAAAACTAATGATACATTAAAGTATGACATTCAAAGAATATTGTGTAAAATTTTCAAGAATAAAAAATACAGCAATGGCAGCAATTATTCGGACGTGTCTCGGAAAAAAACTAGAATTGCGGTGCCCCTCATAACTTGGTGCTGGATCATCTGAAATCAAAAAAGCAAAGTTCATTCGTTAGAACTTAAATTTTCCCCAGATAACGCGGGGAGGGTTTTTTTAAATTTCAATTTTTCACTTTTTTGGAACACTTTGAAGGGAAAAACGTGATTTTTGCGAAAAAATCTGCTAATTTGTTATTGAAAAATAAAAATTATCAACAAATTTGAGAAAAACTCTCCAGCGTTACCTCGTAAATTATGTACAGAAGTAGTGATCAAAATTTCAAAAGGATCGGTTTAGTAGTTTTGAAGTTATGTGGGGCATCGACTTTGAAAACGTGAGTTGTGAGGAAAACGCTTTAAAGTTTTGAACACTAAAAATCTGGTATAAAACGTTCATAAGAAAATTTTATCGGCTTACCTCACACTGAATCATCAATGCCAATAAAGGATAGGCTTGATGGCATCCAAAATCCTCGGGAAGAGCACTGTACGTGTGTTTGAACGAATCCAATGCGTTAGGGTCGGGTAGGTATAAAAATTCGGCAGGTATAAAAATACTCATAACTTCGTCAATTTTGTTCCAATCGACTTGTAATTTTGATAAAATATTTGTGAGATATTATGCATTCAGTTAAAAAATAAAAATAAATCCTAAAAAAATATAATAATAATACCGAACCCCCCCCCTTAACGGTAAGAGATATTTATATACTTGTATACAAAACTCGTGGAACTCAAAATGTTATATGAAAAAGTTCTCAACGACGTATATCTATATGTTAAGGTTAATACACAAATTGATAAAATATGACTAAAAGTTACTAAAAATCTATGCTGTGCTATTATGAGTATGTTTAATGATGTTTTATATGATCATCCCCACCCAATGATGCCATATTGTAGTATTCATTGAATTAATGCATAATGTGACGTATGTGCGGACGCTTGGATGAGGGAGAGGCAAGCGTGCGAGCGAGACGAGTGAATGGCGCCCGTGCTGTTGCGCCGCACCGGGCAGAACGAGATTCACCGGGGTCCGAATCAGTTGTACACATTGTATTATAAAGTAGTGTCTCCAATAAATGTTGTTACCTACGTAACGCGTATTACTAGAAGAACCCGATTATTCCCAAGTGCGGAGGCCGAGTTATATTGCCTACGCACGCAAGAACATCACACATAATATACAGTATGATCACATATTTTCTCTATACGACTTTGTCAACGTTCTGTAAAAATCCCAGTTATGAAAATTTAGTTATATGACCGTCCGTCCGTCATAATAATGTAACATATGTTACTTTTTTATTGTACAAAGAAAACTTTTGTTCTTCTCTTTTTTTTTCATTTTTCCTCTTTTTTTTTCTTTTTTTTATAAATAAATAAATACTTATTCTTTAGGAACCGACATGTAAAAGTAACTTCTTTTTTGACGGGTTACAGCTAGTATATAATAAAATGATATATTTAATTCTACACCGGACGCAGAATAAGGTGAAACTATGAACTGGACCATGAATATGACGGTACAAAAACCAGGTATCATGGCTATACTAAAAATCGCTCGACCGCGCTGGATCGGACCCCAAGAGACTCCGCGCCCCGTATCGGGAAGATCTCAAAGAAAACAGAAAGATAATATTACGAAAGACGCGAAGAAACTAGGTGGAAACGACTAGAAAACTTGAGAAGGCAAAAAAAAGGCTGGAATACAAAAATGGATTGTAGCCACATCAGGACGTAGATTGACAAAAATAAAGTTTTTTTTTCGTAGAAAGAAATCACTTTGTGGTTTGACATATTAGATTGAATATAACACAATAATAATATTCGTAATATTAATATTCTTGTTAAAGATCATCTTAAATGTTTAAACAGAAATAGTATTCCTGAATTTTCCAATCATATTATTGAAAAAAAAAACATTAATTTTTTGTAATAACAGTATAGGAATAAATATTCTCAACAAAAGCTGGTTTGCCTATCTAAAGGCGCGCGAGTAAGCTAGTAAAATATAAAATAAGAAATGCTACATATCACCAGCAGAGTGTGAAGTATGGACGTCCGATAAGAGGTATTAATCTAAAAGAAGAAAAAGACAAAATAGTAGAAGTAAAAAGGAAAATAATCCACTTCTGAGTGGTTGCACAACGAGTGACTCACGAAACACTCATTCTTATGCGATTGACATTGTTGTATAGTGATTAAAAAATACTCTTTTAGTTACCGTGAAGAATTCCTTTTATATGAGCAAAAGTTCAACCCCTCGTTGACCATACACAATATGTATACGTGTACAGGGTTATCTGTAAAACATTAATAACCTCGAAAGACTATATTTCTGCTTTAATTTCTGCTGGAAACGGTTACAGCTAGGTATATACGGATTACAGCTAGTTATATAATAAAAAAACTATAAAAGATTGTGTAATATCGCTAGAATATTTAATGGGATAAGATAAAAATTTATTCATAATTTAACTGTAATTTCGGATATTTTATACGCACCGTATGTATTACCGAGAAGCGAATCTCGACGTTTCGTTCTCGCACACTGGCGACCTCTATCGTAGAAGAAGAAAACACTCCACAACAAAGTGCATACAATTTACGCCCTAGAAAGCAGCACTAATCAGTCCGACCTCCACCTCCGCGGGTAAAGGTCGTCCTCCTGATGACGTTGGACAAGTATCCAACGAAACGTCGAGATTCGCTTCTCGGTAATACATACGGTGCGTATAAAATATCCGAAATTACAGTTAAATATGTCTAACGACCGTAATAACAACCTTAACTCTTTAATTATTAATAATTTTTTGGTACTTGACATAAAATAAAATGACTTGGAATTTAGAATGGCAGTTTGCCATTTGAGATTCCACATCATTACATTTGTGACATGCAGAATCACTCCCTAATAATAATAACAAAAATAGGAACTCGCTGATTTTACTGTGGTTGGTCATCGAAAGGTTAAATGTAAATAAATAATTTCAACTTGAGCAAATTGTGATTGACTTCGGTTTTACCCGTGTTCAAAGAATTTTTTTTTTTAAATATCTTTTTTACAATTGAATACAACCTCATTCGTAAGAGGTAGGCCAATCTCTCGGAAATCAATTCGACAAAAAATGGTAAAGGATAAAGTTTCCTGGTGAGGAATTAATTTAAAAAATGCACGGCCTTAATGCGTTCAATGTTTACCATGACGCACGATAATCAAACCGGCAGAATCCTATCAAATAACAACCGCAACAGAACAATGTTTTAATTTCAACGGCAGATGAACACATCAGCGCAGGCTTCGACGGAAAAAAACTGGTCGCTCGGTGCACATATTTAGGTCAGCAAAAAGAGGTTTTCTTAAATGAGTTTACACTTGATGAATCTCGGTGAGGAACTTTCCTTATCGGTATCGGGTTGCGATTCCAAGTTTCGCGTTGGTGTCACCCGATACGCGCTTTTTTCCACCTCGGAGTGAGCGATCGTCGTGCGTAAGATAACACCGACTGCGGGAATTTTCCGAATCACACAGTTGTTTGAAGATTATTTATCGCATGTTGTGGAATTCATTGACTAGAGTTTTGTTGTCAAGGACATAGAACGAGAAGGTTCCACATATATTTTGATGACAGTTGTTTTTTTGCACAAACGATTACGGAACACGTTTCTCTAAGTCCTTCTACACATTTATTACCATAATCATGATATATTATAGAAAAATTTTAGCGCAGAATTTTTTTCTACTTAATAATTAAGTCTCTTTTTTACTCCCTTTATATTAACTCGAGAATTATTAGAATATTAACAGGAATAGAGGGCGTCCGCGAAAGACCTGGCACGATCAGGTACTACAAGTATTTGAGGATGGCCCTGTTAAAAGCCGCAACAACCGTAGAACGTGTATGAGAAGATGTATGAATGTGGCCGAAGCAAAAGTGGTGTGCCAGGATAGAAGAGTGTGGTGTTCAATCCTCTCTGCCTACCCCCGCAGCGAAACGGCGTGATGGTTGGTTAGTTAGTTAGTTATATTAACTCGTGGAGTCTGCTTGCTTGCTTGCTTGCCGGCTTGCCGTCAAAAAAAACTTTGGATCGATTTTTGACCCTTTTCCCGTGATCCAATCGAGCTGAAACTTGGCAAGTAGACTCGCGGCGACGATCAAAAAGGTCTATTAAATTTTCGTTAAAAAAATTTAATAATTATAGTATAATTTCGGATTTTTAGAAATTTTATTGGTTTTTTCAAATTGGAATCATTAGAAAAGTTTGATTAGCGACGGCGGCCCGATAACGTCGCGGAATATTTTCTAAATTTGAATTACTCCGTCGGTATACTTAATTGACTGACAAATATTTTTAGAATTTAATCTTCAAAGCTTGAAGTGTTTTATCAAAGCTCAAAACATCTGACATTTTAGAATATTAAATTACTGTAAGTTTAGCGTTATGTTATATGTTTTAATTCGTCTTTAATTGTTGTTATAGTTTACAAAGAAAGGGAGTATAATAAAAACTTGGTTTTTATGCGTTACTTTTTCTCTTGTTTATTCTTTTTATATTATTTTTAACATGGTGTTTTTCTGCTAATAATTAAGTCTCTTTTTCTTTTGATTAAATTTTTTATTCTTTCTTTGTTATATAATTCTTAACATGCCTAAGTTTAATTCATAATATATTTATCATTACTAACATATTTCTAAATGTGGAGACCTGTAATTGGCCATCTATATTATATCAATGTTTTCTATGCTTCTTTGCTGTGCTGTTGGTCTTCCATGAATGTTAAATAAATAAATAAGTCAGCCCAGACTAGCAAGTTAGTCCTATTTTCATAGCACAAGCGTTTAGCTTAGTTTGAAAAATAGTAAGAATATTGATGTGACACGTATTCCGTGTTCGCATCTCTATTTTAATTTAAAAAAAAAAAAAAAGTAGCCCTACAATCCGGTATCTTGGAATCTATGTTACACCTCTACCGTTGTCTATACGTCTACCTGTTCTTCGTCTTTACTATGAATTATTATTGAGTAGTCATTTCGGGAATCGCGCAACATTCATATGCCGTTTATGGTCTGACCACCAAAGCCGCCCTAATTTTAATAAAATTTAAAAAAAATTCGGTCCATTATATGTAAAGTAATTTTCCTGGTTGAATTATTTATTGATTTTGGTATTAACTTTGTGGAATGACATGATTGATTAATATATAAATAAAACACTTGTATAATACCACTTTCGAATTTAAGCATGCGCTACTAGTTTCGAGAACTACAGATGTTCTCATTTACAGGTGCGATTATTAACTAATTAGAATTGCAATAAGATAAAATAACTTAGGTACTGAAAGAGGTGGATGGATTATGTGTGAAAGAGGGATGTCCATTAAATCAAGACCACCCCTGGCTACCCTTTTCTCCATACATAACTTTTTCTTCGTTCAAATTCATCTTTCTTTGTTAGAGTCTAGGATTCTGATGCTTAGATAAGCATTGATCTTATAATAATTGCGTGCATTACCATATTTTATCAATATATCTATAAGGACTCTTAGTATTATATTGGCAAACTATTTAGTAAAAACTTGTTAAAAATGATAGCAAAATAAATTTGCGATAACATTTTTGAATAACACGAACCATTCTAAATTTGCCAATAATCTTTTGAAATCAAACAAATCTTTCGATATAAACAAGGGTTCAGAAATTTTACATGCAAATAAAATACGATTACAATTATGTAAATTAGGAATAAGAAAAAGCTTTAATAGTAAATTAATTATAATAAATAATCGTTTCAGCAAAAAGTAACCTATTAAATTTGTTTTCACATTAGTTTCTACTACTTATTTAACTACCTTAAATTTATTTTTTGTTTTTGTGACTATACTTCCAATTTCGTATCCTGACAAAGGGACCATTGGTCCCGGAACATGTTTATTATTCAATAAATTGCTGTCTTTTCTCTTTCTTTATAATATTTAGTAAAACGATAGTATCTTTTCGGAATGTTAGGTAAACTGCCGCTAAATTAGATGTAGTCTGAGCAGGAAAGAATGTACCAGATATCAACCTGTGATTATGTACCGAGTGTCTATGTCACTTAAAATATAGCTGCCGATAAAACCGATATCTGCATTTCACTTATATTTTAAAAATCCAGAGTCATTTAGCAGGTTTACGTCGCAACAAGTAGATAGTGTTTGTTTTTATTAAAATTCCTCATTTCCGCGTGGTTAGAAGATAAATGAATGCAAATGTAAATTGATTTGTCGTTGACAATTTACAGCTCCGCTTTGTGGCACAATTATCGCAATTATCTTCACCGATAGACTTGTACACTTAACACTCCGTTACACGCGCTGCAAATAATTACATATTTACACACGCGGGGCACCCCTGTGCCCCAAAGTAATTGACGGATTATTTGTTGTGTGGGTAGAAATAAAAAATAAACATATTTTACACATAATCAGTCTTTATTGACACTTATAATGAAAACAAAAAACAAATCTTTTCTCTATAAAAACAAGAACAAAAATATTTTTTCCTCAACCTTAGAAAATTATGAAAACATTAACATGGAAATTATAAATTTGAGATTTTAGTCTTCATTAGTTAACTTATTGCGTTCATTTTGACTTTGGTTTATAAAACTGAATGCATATACTATATTTAAGATCGTTACACACAGGCTGGTGACATTTCTGGCATGCGGTTTTAGTCGAGCGATTTTTAGCTCTTCCACAGCCATGGCACCTAGCTGTTTAATCCTTTTTCGGGGTACGTCATCACCCTGAGGTGTCAAATCGTTTTGATTTATACCCAAAAAAAGCATGCTACGTTCAAAGGAACATAGCATGCATAAACAACATAAAGATGTTTCTAGGAATATAAGAGCCAAGAACTTATTTGTCGTTCTAATCTGTTCATTTTGGTTTATATGTACCTAAAACAAACAAAACACATTTTTTATTATACCATTGTAAAGCTATATATTATAAAATGATATAAATATTAAGTATCTTTACGTGAAATTCAAAATAGATAAGAAAATATCAAAATGACTTACCTTCTTCAAAAATGAAATAGTTACGATATCTCACGCGCGGGGCACAGGCGTGCCCCACCGACACTAAAAAGTTTCCAGAGAACACATCCGTTCATCAATGCTGCCGTCGCGTCACTAGCGAGTACTCAAGGACACTAACTATTAGATGCGGCAAGATTGTAGATACATTGTTTAATAAATAATAGGCAAAAATATTTCACTGGGGCACGCCTGTGCCCCGCGCGTGTAACGGAGTGTTAAGAGACACATTGAATCGGTATTCGTGCAGCTTATTGAGCCGGCCATAAAGCGGGTCCTCATTGTTCAACACCTCGGGTCGCCAATTAGATTATATTATTGGAGAATATGGGCGGTGCTCGTGCCGGGTGCCCTATTAACTCACTCCGCTCGGTTGAATCGCCATTGTGTCGAAGGCGATTGAATGATACGTACGGAGCGGAGCTATTCACTCGACCAGGCTCCGTCTGTACCTTAGAAAGTGGCTCTCTCCGCTCTCGTGTGTGGAAAAATAGAATAAAAGCCTTTTGTGGACGTGCTGGTATTCTGTTCTGCGCGCGGGGTCGTGCTGGGGAGGCTGAGGGGCTTGCGGACGCGGCCAGAGCCGACACATCCTTCTAACCAACGACCAGTGATTTGTACTTTATTACATTATGACTGGTCTCTGCATTTTATCTTCTGGCGAAGACTTGCAAGGGTCCCGCTTTTCAAAGGACCTCCGAATCACCGAGAAGAAGGAAGTAAAATTAGATACAGGACAGAAATCGAAAAAATCAAAAACTAAATACTGATTTAGCACCTAAAATACTGACATATCTGTTGTGCATTTCGTACTTTACATTAAGTTGTATATAATTATTTCATTTTTAATATCATTTAGTCTCCTGCACTGAAATCCCGCCTCTGAGTTGATCAGTGATGCCTTGCCGAATTACAAACAATATATTCTATATAACTTCTTCTTCAAATATAGCAAATTTATTTTGTGGTAACATAATTATAATTGATATAAATTAACTTTGTTAAAGAGTGTAAATAGTAAATTGAATGTTATAAATAATCAAGTCTTTTTTTGCAAATAGGTATTTTTTAAATTTATTTTCATATTAAGTAGGTACTTTATATTATCATTTTCCATATATAACTTTTTAATATTTTGATCTAAACTTCGATTTTTTAATATTATTTTTGTTATCCTGACGAAGAAGCCGTTGTCTTTGAAAGATGTTGAATTTTTTTCAATAAATAAGTGGTTTTAACAAATTTAATTTATATAAATTATTCTATATAAGTTTCTAAAGCTCTATGTAAGTGTTTGTGAGTGCGTTTATTAATAATAGTAATGTATAAGGTGATTTAATGAGAATTCTTAGTGCTTTACGTGATATTGTTCTGCAATATGTAATATTACATTACAATGACAATGCTCGCCAATTTAAACACAAGAAGTGTTATTTCATCTAAATTGGGTACTTGTTAATATACATAGTTAACATCGATTGACATTTTAATATTTTTAATAATATGATATTCAAAATGGATGGTATAAACCTGTTTATTTGATAAAAAAAAAAATCAGTTACTAATCATTGTCACACTCAAACACAAATATAAAAAGAACAGTTTAGATCTTTACAGGTAAATATACTCTTTGGTAAATTCAAACAATGTTTAAAAAAATCTGCGGCACCGAAATTGGCCTTGTCAACAAGTGGATCGAATGCCAACGCACTGCATCAAAGATCCTTGGGGTGAAAAGCTGCCAGAAAGGAAGCCCCGTACCTGCTGGAAGCCAAAGCGTAGGATTTCTTCCATCTCGCTGGACCGATGCCGGATGCAGCTTCCGCGACGGATGCAGTATAGAGGTGTGGCCGTAGTTCTTTGCCCATCAGCGAATGGACGTGGGATGATGAAGAAGACAAAAGGGTAGTTTAACTGTTTCAGATCAAAATCAGAAAATAACAATTACTTTGTTATAAAAACAAACGATACTTTCAGAATTACAATAAAACGCCCGTAATGATTTGACTTACGCATATTAAAACCTTGTTCATCAGGACTATCGATTTGAAATACGTGCAGATGGAGTTTGTAGAAGAAAATCTAAACAAAATACCTACAGAAATATATTATTTTCGATGGACAAGTTCCAAACTCGGGTATGAACTCCCCCTAATCATTTAATAAAAAATAATTTTGACATAAAACAGGGGTAAAAATATTGAATACAAATAATAAAGGGTAAAACTTAATACTATGAAAAAATTTTATATTCGTAAAGTCATAAAAAACATTCCTCTAATTAATAATCAAATAAATTTCCCCTACAGTCCTCTGTTTAATTTTAAATTATCAGGATTCCCAAGATTTGTCAACACCCCCTACAGACCCCATCCCGTCTCCTCTCTCCTCTACTCAAATTCTTGATCCTTTTTGAAACTAAGTGCATGTTGCTCTTTAGTAGAGTAACACGCATGTGAAGAGTATTTTGTGAAGGTGTTGGTGTGTAAATATATTATATTTACATGCTAGTGTAGTGGTTGTCCTCACAAAGAGACAGGTTACGTCTCGAAACCGGCAGACAAAAAAGTAATTTTTAGTGATTATATGGTAACATGAATAACATTTTGATATATTTATTTATTTATTACTAGTTATTGATAGAAATATATTAATAGAAAGCTGGTTGTGACGAATTAGGGATGTATTTAGGTATTGAATTTGAAATACAATATTTCCTAGGTTTTTCTTAGTTACGTTATTCATCATACGTTTTTTTTATTTTTTATTTTTTTTATTTAATATTAAAACTACATTTAAATCATAATACATTTGTATATTACAATCTACTTAGATACATTTTATTTTATTGCTTTGCCTCTCCAAAAATGAGACTTGCTCATGTGCTTGGTGAGGGGCTTACACTTTATTAGTTTATTTTGGATTTGGCTTATTTGTTCCTTAGCTATATGTCTTGTTATGCATTGTCAAATTGTATCGATCTAAAGTGTTGGTTTATTTTTTCTTTAATTGTTGTAAGTCATCGATTTTCTTAATATCCGTAGGTAGGTTATTGAAGTTTTTTATGCCCAAGTATATGTAGTTTTGTTGACACAGTTTGGTATTATATTTTGGGATTTTAAAAATATTTTTGAATCTTAATGATGTGTTTTTTTCAAATTTAGCAGTTATGTTTTCTTTAATTAGTTGTATAATTGACGTTTTTTCGTAAACATTCTCTAATTTTGGATCGTTTAGATCTACCATTGTAGGTTCCACAACCTATCTGGCCACAAACCGGAAGTGGAGAAGCAGGTACCTCACGGCGAGGCCGAACAGTACAAGTGACAGAACGTTGACATTTACTGTTGTCATAACCCGACAAGGCACCGGCGGCCCTGTGGCTTTTTGCGCAACCATTTACGCTATTTTTTCCTTTTACTAGTTTCATTTTTTAACGTCAACCGATTCCGGTGAAAAAAATGTTCTCGGCCGCGCGTAATCGCTGACGTCACGGAAGTACAGAATATTTTCAAAATTATTCTGCGTATTAATGGAATAATCCAAGACTATGGTCCCGTTCTTCATACAATGAAAATAAGTATTTCAATTAAAATTAATATAAATTAACTTTGTTTAAACCACTTATTTATTAAAAAAAATCAACATGTTTCAAAGCCAATGGCTTCTTCATCAGGAAAACAAAAATAATATTTAAAAAATAATATTTAAAAATCGAAGTATAGATCAAAATATTAAAAAGTTATATATGGAAAATAATAATATAAAACTTTATATAACTTTTTAATATTTTGATCTATACTTCGATTTTTAAATATTATTTTTGTTTTCCTGATGAAGAAGCCATTGGCTTTGAAACATGTTGATTTTTTTCAATAAATAAGTGGTTTAAACAAAGTTAATTTATATTAATTATAATTATGTTACCACAAAATAAATTTGCTACATTTGAAGAAGAAGTACATTTGAAGAAATAAGTATTTCACTATATAATTTAATGTCCTGTTAATTTAATCTAACTAAAATAATCGTAATCTAAATTAAACAAACCAAACCTAATAACCTAACCTAACCAAACCTAATAACCTAACCTAACCTCATGTATTGCCTGTGAAATGTCAAAATATGCAGTGCATTTTTCGAAACTTTAAAGTGTAATATCTTATTTAATACTTACTTTTTAAACGTAAATTATCTTTCATTTTGTTATTAGCACATTCAATAATATAGTGAAATAATCATTTTCGTTGTATATGCAATGGGACCATTATCTTGGATTTAGCCGTATTAATTTCCCAAACGGGTGTCGTTAAATAAAATAGATGTTGCTTGACTTTCCTTGTTTCTAAAGGGGATTCCAAGTACAAAAGCATGAAACCTGTCATAACCAAACCAAACCGAACGTGCTATATGAAAACCAATATATCGAGAGCGTCATAGTTCTAATTATCAATAATTAGCCGTAATACCTTGAAAGATATATCGCTATACTAAAGATATTTTGTTATATCTCGTTAATTGTAATGCACGCACCTATCTTAATAGATTTATTTACCAGCGTATTATTTTTTGTCTTATGTATATTCACACTATTGTTTAATAAGGTCAACAACCTCTTGATTAAATATTACGATTAAGTTGTTCATTAAATAAAAAATAACCCATAAAAACCAAGTTTTTACTGTACTCCCTTTCTTTGTAAAATATAACAATAATTAAAGACGAATTAAAACATATAATATAACACAAAACTTACAGAAATTTAATATATTTCTAAAATGTCAGATGTTTTGAGATGTCAAGATTTTGATAGATTCAATTATCATCAATATCGTACCTTATGAATTTCCAGCGTCAAATGATTTAGTCGGAATCAGATTTGAGTAATGTAGAATTCTTCAAAACTAAGCAGAAATCTAAAATAAATAAATTATTATTAGATTTTTTCCCAAAAACCCCAATTTTGCTGTCATCTGTGAGCCAATTGTTTTGTAAATTTTCGAAATTCGTAGTGATGTACCTATTATACCGACGGAGTAATTCAAATTTAGAAAATATTCCGCGACGTTATCGGGCCGCCGCGTTGCTAATCAAACCTTTCTAACGATTCCAATTTGAAAAACCAATAAAATTTCTAAAAATCCGAAATTACACTATAATTATTAATTTTTTTAACGAAAATTTGATAGGTCTTCTTGATCGTCGCCACGAGTCTGCTTGCCAAGTTTCAGCTTTGCGATTGGATCACGGGAAAAGGGTCAAAAATCGATCCAAAGTTTTTGTTGACGGCAAGCAAGCAGACGCCACGAGTTAATATAAAGGGAGTAAAAATAATATCATGAGATGCAATGTACAATAATGAATTTCTTATGAAATTTCAGAATTAAAATAAATTAAGTGGAATATTCGATTTGTAAATAGCTGTTGCTGAGCTAATAATTGCTTAAAAACACATCAATTTGTCAACAAAAAACTACGAATTACTGCAGATGATTCATTTAAGCAGCATATTTATTTATTCATTCATTTACGCCTAAATAGGCTTTTACATATGTAGGTATATAACAATTATTTGCAAAAATAATATAAACAGAGAGAAAAACAAAAAAAAGAAAGTGTATATAATTTACATTATGGCGGAATGAAGCGCTCTCAGTATCGCGCCCCTATACTGTGACAGGCCAGAACCAAACACGTCCGCTATGTTTGTATAATTGTTACCTAACCTGTGTATTCTAGGTACTAGCGAGTTGTAGTGAGCATTTGTTCTAGTATTGTCACAGTAAAAAGGCGTCGGCACTCGAGTAGTTCGACATTCCATCACATTTTCAATTTAATATTTAAAGAATGCTGCATATTTCACACCAGTTCAAGACGATACCACCAGCTGATTTAAAAATACACCTATTCAGTTTTGAAGGCCGTTATTTTTTACGTTACTCCGCAGAAAGAAGTCAGGAGCGAACTGTTGTTTTAACCCATTCAAGAAAAGCCGTTAGAATGTACTGTAGATAATAGTATATAATAATGTCTGTTCGAATTTACCAATCTAATTTCCTAACAGAGAACTCAATCTGTAACCCGCTGACCTGCGAGAGGACTTGGCGTCTCACCAGCCCGGCCTGCCTTCGCTGCAGTCGCCTCGTTTTCACTTTCGTCAGAGTACTCGGAGAGTCGCACAGCGTCCGAAGTTCACAGTTCTTTAACCTTGCTCAGTTTCCCGTTAGGTCATCTCATTCCAGACAGTTAATCTTCACGGGGACTTATCGAATATATTAAGTCTTCCTTCCCGCGCAAAGGTGAGGGATCAAAACGCCATATTCGTTCAGGACAGACAGTTCCATCTGGGTTCTGCGATGCATAATTATAACGCAGATCGCACAACAGTTAATAATTTATTTTAAATGCTATTCAAGATGACAAGACGTGACTATTTCCTGTGAAACTGTGTATAAATATATTGGTACCGTATTAAAGTGAATTTAATTTAATGTTTTGTACGAATTTTGAGTATATTTAATTTGTAAAAAATAATTTAAAGGGTTTAAAGTATAATTTACTTACAATAAATTTAAAAATTATAATTAAGATAAAATAAAGTCTCACAGAGACGAAGCTATATGAGAAACGTATATGGGAGTCTTATATACGATGGCCCAGGGCTTGCAACCTGTATAAGCTGGTTTAAGTGATTACACAATGCGACGTTCACCAATTCCAACGTAAGAATATCATATACATTATCAAATTTTTGAAAGTTCTGTACACCTATGTTCCAATTTTTTTTGTAAATAGAGATGCGAACGCGCAATACGTGTCATGTCAATATTCTTACTATTTTCAAATTAAGCTAAACGCTTGTGCTATGAAAATAGGAATAACTCGCTGGTCTGGAGTGAGATTTGAACCCGCAACCTTTGGATCACGAGGCGAGAGTCCTAACCAAAAGACCAACAAGCTACTCGTATATAATATATAATAATACTCATATATAATAACGTAATATATTTCATTTATTTTCAGAACACACCTAAATCGGGGGTTTATAAATTAATATGTAATGATTGCAATGAATTTTATACAGACAAAACTAGCAGAAATATCGATACTAGAATAATTAAGGAACACGATATTAGAATTAGAACGTTTAAAATTTGGAAACAAACTATTACTTTGATATTAACAACGATTTAGCATTTAGATATGAACAAATTTTACATAGAAATAACATAAGATTACCGCTAGATAAATTAAATATTAAAAAAATAGAAAAAAGTTTTAATAGCAAATTAAATATTATAAATAACTAAGTCTTTTTTCACAAATTATCTTTTAAATTTGTTTTTACATTTGTCCCTAATTAGTTATTCAACTCCCTTAGGTATATTAATTTATTATTTTAGATTATGTCTACCATTCCATTTTTAATTTTAGTACATGATGTATCCAAGGGCGGATCCAGCTTTGGCGCCAGGGGGGGGTCACGTAGTCGTGGTCAAGTCACAAGAAGTTATAATTTAATTTTGATAATAATAGATACTTACAAGTAAAACGTAGGTATTTTATTAATAAATGTAACTACCTACCATACTTAAAAATACCTACCTATATTTAAATAACAAAATCAATTTTTCTTTCACGTCTTCTCCCGAAACGCGTTATCACTTCATCTACTCTAATGGGTACGTTTTTATTGACGTGGAGAAGTGGCAGTCCGGTTAGACGTTCTTCAACCATTGAAGCTCTTAGCCACGATTTGATTCTTCGCAACGTAGAGAAAGATCTTTCCGCTGTCGCTACACTAACAGGTAGTGTAGCCATAATACATTAAAAATTTCTTATATTAGGATACATCTCAATATCGCAATTTAAAATAAGGTCGGAAATCGACTGCGGTATGTCCTGACTCCGTTGCCACTTCACCATCCACAGCCGATATTCGTTTACAACGACAGAAACTGGAGTATTATCTAGTAACAATGAATAATCGGTTGCTAGTTGTTTCACAGTTTCAATGTCTTGATTACTGTATTCGCTTTTTGTTGGCGTGAAAACGCTTAGTTGAAACAAATTAAGTATTTCAAGAGACAGACGGTCCTGTAGGTCACTTATTATTGAATCCAGAAGAGGGATGTATATTAGGATGTCCCATCCATGTATGAGAAAAAAAATTTTTGAGCTACACAATCACAAGAGGTATCAAAATTTGCGCAATTTTACACAAATTGCAAAAAAGGTAACAAAAAATAGAATTGTTTGTCATCTTGAGGGCTCTACTGAGTTTTGAAGTTTTGTAAATTTTACGTTTTTATAGAGTTAAACCGTTTGCCTAAAATAATAAAAAAAATCATGTTTAAAAGGTATTTTAGTATTGAAATTAATGAAACAAAGCTCAAGAAAATAAAATAAACAAAATATAGATTATAATCAATGACAAAAACTAAAGGTTTAAACTTATTTTTGTGTCCAAAATTTGGCATTTCTGCTCGAGATTGCATCCTGGTTCTATAAAGCCATCTCTAGAAGTAACGTCAGTTACACTTTGTGAGGCGGCTGTTATATTCACTAGGACCCGAAGTGCAACCATCAAAGGTCAAGAATAAATGACGAAGGGGTAAAATCATACAAACACACCATTGTAACGGTCTCTGCAAATACTCCTCTAAATATTGAATTGAACCCTTCCAATCGGTTTTAGTAGCAGTTCCGTCACATTCAACGCAAATCACGTCATCTTAATTCCAACCTCGACCCTCTACTAAAGTTGTGATCGAAGTAAGAATTCCTTTTGCAGTGCCACGTCTTTCGGTATTGTGTGTCCCAAATAAATTTATCCAGGCTGTGCTAAAATTGAGATGTGGTCTTCTAAAACTTCTTTGCGATGGTCTTTTCGTCCATCATAGTAAATGCTTTTTATAACAATACCTCCAATATCTTTTGAAGCTTCCGGGCTTTAGATACATCTCTGTAGATCTTATTTTTATCAATAACCAGAGTTAAATCTTCGGTAGAAACCAAGCCGACGTCAGTCAAAACCGCAGAAGCAACAGCAGCAGATTTCGTGGATAAACCGTATCTATCACAGATTTTTTTCACTATCTTTTCAAATTGAGATGCTTTTCGAAATTGGATTTCAGTAATTAAATAACTCGTTCCTCAGTTGGAATCGAAGTTTTGGTCCAAATATTGTTGATCTCTTCGGAAACAATCACATATATGTCTGATTTGGATGGATCTTTTCAATTATACGTAAATTTCAGGTCGTTCTTGACAAATAAAATAAATTAAATGACGTCCCTTATTGTTGGTAGCTGCTGATTGTCAAGTTTTTTGTATGGTCCGAACATAGCATAAGTAGTCTGACTACGACCTCTAACTTCTTATTTAAAAATCACAAAGTCCGCTTTTACTACTGTAACAATCGCCATGGTACTTTTATGGCATAAAAAATATTTTGTCTACGAAGAAAACACTCGCGAGTCAAGTCAAGAAAGTCCTCAAAACAAGTTCAAACTTGAGGGTATTTGCAGGTTGAAACCTAACAAATTCGAAGTTGCTGGTAACGTGTTGTTGCATGCAAATCGAAACGTCATGTATGATTTACACCTAAATAGAATAAAAAGTCAATATTTTTTTGTATTTAGTTCAGGAGACAAAATTGAGGATAGCGAAATATCACCATAAAAATGTCAATTTTTCAAAATTTTGTAGTTCGGTAAAACCCTAAAGATATAGTTTTATTTTATTTTTAAAATTATTTTGGTAATTTACGCTCAATTATGCAAGTTTTGAGAGGTCTTGTGTTAAGATAAGTCAAAAAATTTTTTATCGGGACAGCCTAGTGTATATGGCTCTGGGGAAATACTCTTCAGCAGATTGAGCAGGTTGGTTATTGGTCCTATGTATTTGTCTTGACACTATTCTGGGACATTTAATTTCTACATCTAGCTGCTCAGCTAGTTCTTTAGCCTCTTCAAAAAACTGTCGGTAAATTACGTCCGCATTTTCTCATTTATTTTGTAGAACACTTATAGTATCATTAATAGCATCCACAGCTTTTTTAAAATCAATCGAGTTCGATTGCAGTATTCTGCTTAAAGATACAGTAGTACCTGAAAAATAAAAAAGTTACTAAGTGACTGAATGTGAGTATGAGTATTTTAATTAGTGGTCCACCTAGGTCCTGGACCCAGCCCAGGGGGGGGTCATGACCCCCATGATCCCCCCCCCTGGATCCACGCTTGGATGTATCCTGACAAAGGGACAGTTGATCCCGAAACATATTTATTATTCAATACATGGTGGTTTCAAACTAATTGTTTTCTTTTAATTAATAATAACAATGTTACCACAAATTTATTTCGCTATCATTGAAGAAGTAATGTAAATAAATACGTTTGTACCATGTAAAAATATGTTTAATTAAGAATTTTTTTACGTAGGTATTATAGGTATTTTTAATTTAAATTAAATTTTGAGACTTTAAATATTAAATGCAATTATCACGCACTCTAAAAGTGTGTTGAATCGAATGTACGAATTTTGATTCATACATTGGTGAATATCTGCAACTGGTATGATCAAATGAATCAAAATAAATAAACAATTTTCGAAGAGATGATTATGAAATGAAGATATTAAAATTGAGAAAAAATATTAGATATCCAAGAATTAATTATAATAATTGGCTTTAGGTAAAGTCAATCTGAAATTCGGTACAAATAGATAAAACCACAGAGGACAAAGGTAAATTGTACATACATATTACATTTTAATATGATGTAGATACATTTTTTTCTTCAAAAATAAAAAAATAATTTTGTCGTAATAATATAAATATAATTAATAAAAATGTATTTTGTTTACACCACTTATATATCGAAAATATCAACATGTTTCAGGGACAATGGTCCCTTTTTCAGGATACAATGTATTGACAAATTGAAAACCAAAAATGGAAGTATGGAAGTACAACCAAATCATGTCGATTAGTCATCCACTTTACGTAAATGTTGAATGATTAAGATCTCTAGCTAGTCGGGAAGTATAAATATGTGAAAAAGAGTCAAATCGAAAAAAATGCTGAAATCGTTAAAATAAATTTTTCAGTCTAGTCCCACGAAACGTCTAAAAAGACGTTTGTCTGCAGGTTCATTTTTAGAAATTAATGTTACACTCTTACTAAATAATAATAAATAATATTAATTATACAAACAGAAGAGATAAAAAAAAAACAAAAACAATTTTAAGTACATAAGCAAAAAAGAAATTTTAAGTACAAAGTTAAAAATTGTAAGTAACTTAAGAAAAAAAACAATTTCATGTATATTTATGTAAATAATAATACACATCACTGATTATTCATTGAGATTATTATAATAATACATTTTTATTAACTGTATTAATATCATTTCAATAGTAATACAGTTCACATATAACTTATGTCGTTTACTAATAACCACTTCCACAAATTTTGGAGTCTTTGTGTTTTTTTATTTTATTTTTATATATATTTTTTATGGTTTCTTAATTGTTTTTTTTTATTAACGGTCTTTCAAATATCATCATAAGTTAGGTCTGGTCATGTATGGCTTAGGGTCAAGTATGCAGTGCACCTTGAACAGAAGTACCCAGTTGTCTCTTTCTCAACGTCAAAAATAAGTGGTCTTTACATGGAAGTAGTATGGTAGCCCACTCATGAACTTCACGCTTCGGTTCACTCGTCATTTCTGAGTATTTTGATAGTACAATCCACTGGGCAGTAGGTTGCTTGACCAGCAGTTAGACTAACGGCCATGTAATAAGGGTAACTGTTAAATTTTGAGAAAAATAGATAATAATAGATTCTCGATACAGATTTCAATACTTGCAAGAAGGAATTTCTTAGTTTTTTTTGTTGTTTTTGTTACTTACTTACTTACCATCACGCCGTTTCCCCGAGGGGGTAGGCAGAGAGGATAGAGCGCCATACTCTTCTGTCCTGACATACAACTTTCGCTTCGTCTACATTCATACATCTTCGCATGCAAGCTCGACAGTTGTTCAGACTTCTAACAGGACCATCTTCCAGTATCTGGTTAATCTGGTCATGCCACGTCTTCCGTGGTCGCCCTCTTTTTCTGGCGCCGTCAACACTTGCATCATATATCTTTCTTACCATTCTTTCCTCATTCATTCGCTCAACATGCCCAAACCACCTGAGCGACCCTATTTTTATTCTCTGTATTATGCTACGATCAGCTTTACATTCATTCCTAATATCTTCATTCTTTACTCTATCATACATGGATTTACCACACATACGTCTAAGGGACCTCATCTCCACTGCATTCAATCTCTTCTGCCAGCTCCAGGCTTCACTTCCATACATTAGTGTCGGTACCAGAACTCCATTATGTACCGCCAGTTTCGCCAGTTGTTTTTGTTTTTGGTGTTTAAAGCGTTGACTTTGTAGTTGGACTTTAAATATTTGTATAAACCAAATGTTTATGTCTGGGTCATGTGGAGAGAATGTCCGAGCATCAAGCACCAAAGTCCCTGCTGAACTCAAAGCCAACAGGGCGATGGAGCTTAGGAAGGCCAAAATTAAGATGGAGTGACAACGTCCTCAAAGATACCTCTGCCTTGGAGCTTCGGAACTGGAGAGAGCAGGCACTAAACCGAGATGAAGGGGAAGGTTATTGAGGAGGCTAAGACCTCCAAGGGTTGTAGTGCCAAGACTGATGATGATGATAAACCAAATTTTATGTTTCCACTGTATCTTCGTCAGGACGGACGCATATTAACCATTCATTACTTATTTTGGTAAACAAGTTAATTTATATGAAAATGCAACAGAATACGCCAGAAGTTTCTAAAACTTGAGCCGTTATAAATTATGCGGAAAATGCGTACGAATATCGATTGTTGTTATTTGACGGCGGGCTAACGCCGCTAACGGGCGTATATTCTAGCAGATGAACATAAAGTGTTCCACAGACGAGTGCGCGATTGGTGCGAAATTGGTGTGAATTAAAAAACAGCGCTCCAGTTAAATTTGTGTTCAGTGACATTCTACGGTATTCGTTTATGCAGAAACGCAGAACTGTCACAATAAACTGTGTTCAGCAGCGGCGTCGTCCAGTGTTTATACAGGGTGTCCCGTATCTCGACGTCAAGCCGAAATCGGGTGATAGGCCAAATCATAATAGTTAAAAATATTTAAAAAAATCTAAGTGTGTTTTAAAAATTATAAGCTTTAAAAAATTTTTAAAAATCTACACCCTGTGACGGTCTTTTCACTCCTGTTGCTATAAATCTTTATTTTTCCCCATTTTTATTATTATTTTATAATCCTGAATAATGCTTCTGTAAACTTTTGTCCAAAATTCAAAGCCAATTGCTCCAGCTTGGAAGAAAATGTCACTTTTTGACCAAACCAAGTAATTAATATCAACACTTTGCCCAGTTTAACTGTTTTTTTTAAAAAATATTTTTCTAATAACTATTATGAGTTGGCCTATCACCCGATTTCGACTTGACGTCGAGATACGGGACACCCTGTATATAGTGTTTCCGGATGTTTCGCGAATTTACGTTTCTAGACATTTCCAATTTAGTGTAAAACGTCCAGAATGCTGGTAAATCGTCTATTATGTGCCATTCTCCTCGATTTTTAGAATCTCACGATACTGATTTTTTAGATAATGCAAGATTGTGGCTTTTCGACGAAACGTTATTATTAAATTGGTAGAAATTTCGGATAAATGAAATGAAACGAGAATTTGACTGAGATGCGACCGGACACGGAAACCCATTCGAAGCCATGGACCCTCAGGGTTGCTCGCAGGTGTACGCTCTTCCTATGCGCGCGTGAGCCTTCATTAACGTTCGCGCGCGATATCACATATCGCCACATAATAAACCTATGGCGGGCTCCAGGCAGGGTCCGGAAAGTAAGTAACCCTAGTATTAATTAATATTCCATACAACTATCGTATGGAATATTAATTATCCACAAAACTAAAGTTGTAAAGTAATAATTTATTAATTTTAATTAACTAAAAACTTTGAGTAATTTTACGTTTACCGGTTTCGATACCACTGTTTTTCGTCAGAACGGACGCATATAAATTATCATTAAACAACCTATAGATCCATTAAATCAATCATTCATTAGATACTAATCGCACTACATTCAAACACAAAATATAATGTACATGTAAAATATAATTAATTGCAAAAATACATGTTACTAGAGCGTGCCGAAGACACTTGTAATTGGGATAATGGGCATAGTCTTCACTACAATGTTTATTATCAGAGTATCATGTACCTATTATCCTGTTAGTGTCTCTAATAAATAAATAAATAAATAAATAAAATACTTATTTGGGTAAACAAGTTAAATTTAGAAACGGCGGCGTGGCTACAATTGTGGTGGTGGTGCTGGAGATTGAGAAGTAGATACTGAAATGGGGAATATATGTGGGGTACAAATGCAAAGGCAGCAAAATCCAAAAAATTAAAAAAATGTTTTAAATGCAGTTACTAATATTAAATAATATTATTTAATATGATTACTAATATTAAATGTACCGGATTCTAGATTTTATGTATCCATCACTTCCAAAATCATGTTTCCTATATATTTATAGGTTATGTTTCCTGTAAAATCTCGAATTCACTACATTATAAATTAGTAATCCTCGATAATTGAATTAAGTTTCTTTGGATATTGCTCCCTTTGCTTTATACCCTACATATATTAAATAATACGTTATAGTATCAGGGCGCCAAATAGTTGATAGTTTGTAACTGTCATCTCTATTGAAATTGGGATGTTTGTATATTTCAATGGACTCCCTCACTAATCTGGGTATAAGGTGTGGTTCTATTGACAAGATTTTTGTCTTGTCAAATCTGATGAAGTGACAGAGATTCCCTTTGGATGCATGTTCGCAGATTGCCTATATATTGGAGTTGTTGTTTTTAATTGTTCCAATATGTTCCTTCAATCGTGTGGCGATGTTGCGTTTGGTTTGTCCTACGTAAACACCGCTCCAGTCTCCAGGTGTATACAGAGTGCCATGCGATTGTGGAGCGTTCTACATAGGACAAACCAAATACACACCGTAATGACAACCTGTACTCTTTAATAAGGAAAATGTGTTTTGGTCAAAATATCAAAATTTGGCTTTAATGGATACCTATATAATATTCACATCCCAAGCATTGACCGAACTGTCGACCGCTTCTGTAAATAATTGATGCCTTGTATAGTCCCGAAGACGGATCGATATATGTACATGTTGGGTTCTTATTCCGCAGGATACATATCACCCCACATTGAATAAGTTATGCGAGATCATCATGATATGAGATGGCGTCTTTAATACACATTTGTATTAAATTTTTTATAAATATCATTGGCGTGATGATGGCACACGTTACTGTGTCAAGACGTCTGGACCGTTTTTCTATCACATAAAATTCAATAGTCGCCCGAGGGTCTTGGCTGTTAACAATGCTCGCAAAGCGGGCCTGGCTCAATAGCTAGAAATTATCCATTTTTATTTTTAATGCTACAGATATGTTAATAATAGGTATAAAAAAATAACCTTTTTTCGCAACTACTTTGTATTTTATTGTCTAGGCACTTACTCTTTATATATTTATACGTATATAATTATTTTTAAATAAAACTATACGTGTTAAAAACAAAGGCACTTTTCCAGACCCTGCTGTACAACCGAAGTAATTTATATTTACGACCTTACTGCAATACGCCATTACGTTACAACTGATACGAAAACATCATTAATACCTTGAATTTTGGTATCAGCCGCAGTAAAACTTGTGGGACTTAATGCCGCGCGTAAACTAAAGACACACACACAGCGATACCTACACTCAAATTAATATACATTACACTGGCAGTAATGGGTGGCAGTGTTAATAAAGCTTCCTTATTTCTGATTGGAAAGACTCGTGAAATACTTGGTTATCTGTATAAGTAACTGTACATGTATATGTGAATAATATCGCCCACAGTCTGACTTCAAGTGTATAAACAGGATGCAAGGGTCAAATAATGAACTTTCTGTTTAAAGTCTCATGGAATATTCCACAGCCTTTTTGACCTCTTTGGTTGTTGTTTAGGGTAGTCGTACCTAAAGGCAAAACCGGAAAATTTATAACAACAACCACAAAAAGGCTCAGGCCTTTCCTTCTTCCAGGACCCGACTTCCGGTAATCTTTCCCTGCATTATGAGATGCAAGATCTCGTAGTTTTCTGGATATCTCATCACACGTGCAAGATATTACAGTTTTCGGACTTTTTGCTTACTTCTTTTTCTTTATTCCTCCGAGCCACAACATTTTCGTTCGTAACTCTGCCCATCCAGCTTATTTTTAATGTTCTTCTTTAGATCCACATCTCGAATGCACCATGTCGCATTATAAATTAACCGATAAGCGTCCATGCTTTCTAGAATACTGTACTCATATATTTCAAAAATCATGAAAAAAACCCACTATTTTTGTTTTTTTTTTTTTCCATTATTTTATTTTTAAGTATCACACTTACATGTTTCGGGAACCTCCGTTTCCTTCTTCAGGTGAGTTGGGACTGAATTGTGTGGGAGTGGATGTCTCTCATATACTATGGGTTGAGTAGAAGTGGAGATGTCTAGGTGGGGAGAGAGGGAACATTGTGAGAAGGGGTGATGTGAAGGGTTGTATTTGATTATTGACGATATTTTTCGTTCTGTTTAGGTTTTTATGCATTTCAAGTGTTTCTAAATTATTTTGTTTTAGGTCGTACGTTTTTTTATATAGGATGTGTATATTTGTATTGTTGAATGTGTGGTTATTTTCTATAATATGGTTAGCATATTCTGAAAAGTTATTATTAGTGATACACCTTGTGTGCGACCGGCGCCGTCCACACTTTGGGAAAAATTGATAATATATGGAGGGAAATGGGACAAGGAAAATAGGAAAGGTTAAGGGGAACGGGACGAGAGTGGACTGTAATTTGCGAGAAGGAAGGAAACGTTTCGTCCAACTCTTGGCGATCCTTCAAGCTGTCATTTCACCAAACATTTCAAACCACTTGGCTGGATCCAACACACGATGTTCACAGGTAATTCCAGTTGACCGACGGTAGCATCTATATGCAGACTTAATACGAGACAATTTTCAAGTCAGGAGGTGAGAAATGTCTGACTTGTCAGTTCGACAACGAAAAAGTAACAGGTATATTGAGGGTAGGAGGGAAAATTTCAATACAGACATTCAGTGTTGCCACATGAGAAAAAAACATATTCCACAAAATTCATTTCTGTGCCAACGTGACTGGGGAATGCAATCCCGAGTCGGGGTTACCCTTTTGGGATCCCCCGAGATTAGAATTTCCAATCCCGCGGGATCCCTAGGGATCGGAATCCTGAATACTTTTGTGATTTCTTTTGTTTATAGAGCTGAATAGCAATTAACGACAACGCCTTACATTTTTATATTAGCAATTTTAATAAAATGTTCATTATTAATCATCGCTTTAAAGTTTTTTGTAGGCGTTTTTCCAAGCATCAGTCAGTCAATGCAGTAGAGTTGAGCTAGTAGTAGATTTTATGACTATGTTAGGTTGATAAAATACAGCAAATATTATTCAAAGCTATTTTCATTATTTGAACGCGACATGAACATAAGTTTTAAGTACTTACTAAAAGCTCTAGAGACATACACTACTAAACATACAAAACATTAAAAATGTTGATCAATCCCGATAATCTCGTCCGATTTTTCGGTTCGAGATTGATCTCGTAAAATGCCTCGAGATCTCGCGGGTTCGGGATTGCATTCCCTAAACGTGACGCCACGATTATCGAACACACCTTTTATATTAACACATTTCCTTAATAAAAATCGTATCGTCACAAATGCACTGTAAAAACGTTCAAACTATTTAATGAAATGAATGGAATTGATTTAGAAACGCTACCGAGGTGCTAAAGGTTAAGAATCGCCCGAAAATATGACAGCAGTAGATAGGAAACAACTGGGTGAAACCTATTACTTGTATGTGGGCACGGAGGTAAATATATTATTACGACTTTTCATTGATTCGCCTCGGTCCGCGGTGGCCGGCGGCGGTCCGCGTGTCGGCGGAACCGGTCCGGGGTTCGATCCCGGTCCGGGGGACCCGCAATGCAAGCCGGGGCAGGCAGTGGGTCAGCCGCGGAGGTAATTGGACATGTTTACGGGCAGCTCGGCCGACCACGTCTGTCGGATCAAATGCGCAGATATTCACGCCAGTGTGTTTGGTCGTAATTTTTTATTATTGATCTTTGAGAACGACCCGAGGAAATGGAGTATGGAACGAGAATTACCGTCTACTGCTTTACGACTACGAGTTACTCGAGATTCATCTGTCGTTAAAGCTACTGATACACATTTATTTATTTAATAAATACACGGTAAAACGTACCATTAAAGAAACAGTGTATATAAACATGTTTAGATTGATAGGTAATAATAAAAAAAGGAGATAAGGTATAATTCTATCTAAAACAATTAATAAAGTGATGTATAAAGAAAAATAAAACATTACTTAACATAAAGTATAACAAAATTACATCAAATGAAATAATAGTTATCAAATCAAATATGAAAGTCAACAATCAATAAAACTACAACAAATTAAAATAATTATGTCTGAAATTCAAGAAGCAACAAAATTACAACAAAATGAAATAATTGTAAGCAAATCAAATCTGAAACTCAAGAAGCAATAAAAATGACAGTAAAATAAAATGAAATGTAAAATTCAAAAATCTAAAAACAAGAGATAGACATGACATCAATAACTAATTATAAACGACCGAATTCGTCCAGAAGAACATGCTTATTAGTGGCACGTGAGCATGCGCAGTATCGACCTTCTATAGACCTTGCTTATTAGTGGCATGTGTGTACGCGCATTGCTAGTAATGAGCATGCCACTGTCATTCACCATGAGAAGGGGTATCTTTCGAGCATGTGTGAACAGGCTTGCTTATTATGAGCATGCTTATGTCATTCGCGGGCTTCGCGGCTAGTATTATCAATGCGATCTTCTCAGTCCGCGATAGGTGAAACAAATATGGCGCGTTGGGGAGATGATAAAACATTACTTTTCGTGACTTAATACAGGAATCACGAATGTCTGTGGAATACTCTCACCGTCGTGTAAAAATAATATAGCGAGAAATAATGTTTATGAAACTTTATTAAAAGGCATGAATGATTCAAATCTTACAATAAAAATTATAAAAACTAAAATCAAAATATTTTTGAATTATTGGTTCACTTGAATTTTCTATTTCAGTTTGAAAAATTTCCATTTTGAACAAGAGCGTCTCTATTCTATGACAAGAGCATGCCACTAATAAGCACGTGTGTTTGATTGTTAGCTTTGAGCATGCTTATTTATGAGCATGCCAATAATAAGCATACTAGTAATGAGCAAGTGTGTACAATAGGGCATGCTTATTAGTGGAATGCTCATTAGCATGCCACTAATAAGAATGTGTATCTGTACCTTAAGGGATGGAGAGGGGATGTGTGTAAAAGTTGAAGCAGGAAGAGGAAAAAGAGTGGTGATGTGGGGTGAATATATTGTCACGTATGGGAGACAAATGAGAACACTAGATTTTTTCAATTGATTCAGCAACATTGTAGATTGACATTTTTAAAATATTGATTGTAATTTTTGTATGTATTTACCTATGTTATTTGATTAATTATACCTATAAGTTTCGGAAAAACCTTTCCATCATCGAATTTGCAAATCATTTACTAGAAAATGATCACGATTTTGATAAAAATTAAGGACTTTCTATTTTACACGTAAATAATTTTGCTCTGAAATTGAATAATTTAGATTCGTTAGAAATTAGTAAAACATGTAATGGTAAACAAAATATTGTAAATAATCAATTAAATTTAACTACTAGAACAAATCTAAAAAAATGTCCAATAATTGCGAGTAATCAAGAACTTTAAGAATAATATTTAAAATAATTTTTAAAATCATGAAATTTTGTACCATGATTTGTATTTATAATAAATAAATAAAAATTTAAAAAGCATGATATTAATACAATAATGCATGTATATTATAATATTCCAAGAGCTTGTTGGTCTTGTGGTTACGACTCTCCTATTTAGTCCTATTTTCATAGCAAAGCGTTTAGCTTAGTTCGAAAATAGTAAGAATATTGATGTGATACGTATTCCGTGTTCGCATCTCTATTTAAAAAAAATTACAACACAGATTCGGAGTTATGTGAATTCATATAGCATGCTGACATTACGCTGATATATAATATAACCGCTATTTTGGATATAGATAAACATTTTGAGATGACTAAGTCAAGATAACTTTTTCCTAGTTTCTATCTTTCTCTGAAAATGAATTTTAAGAGATCACATTTCTAATTTCGGAGATTACAACTTTTATTAAATAAAAATAAATAAAACAGTTGTAGGTATCTACGATTCTAGGTTACATTTATCTGAAATAAATGCTGGATACCACTTCGTGGTGTCTCATCACAGATACGAATTCAGATGTGATGGTACAAGAGTTGGGCTAGACAATCTTTTCATGTTTTAAAATAAAATTAAAAATTAACTAAACTCTTAAAACGGACGTGTGGAGATAATGGAAGAGAGTTTCTGCGAGACGAGACAGAAACCGACCATCATTAGGAATCGATGGATGTCGAATCGGGCGTCTCGAAACACAATAATTTCTTCTTCAAATGTAGCAAATTTATTTTGTGGTAACATAATTATAATTAATATAAATTAACTTTGTTTAATCCACTTATTTATTGAAAATATTTGTTTTCATATTAATTAGGTACTTTATATTATTATTTTCCATATATAACTTTTTAATATTTTGATCTATACTTCGATTTTTAAATATTATTTTTGTTTTCCTGATGAAGAAGCCATTGGCTTTGAAACATGTTGATTTTTTTCAATAAATAAGTGGTTTAAACAAAGTTAATTTATATTAACACAATAATTTGTTTATAAATCAGAATATTCTTGAGTATGTCCTAATTTTTCAGAACATACTATATATTCCGAATGAAAAACACTGGTAAAAAGAAGTTTAATAAAAATTGAAATAATATTTCTGGCGTGTCCTAATGGAGTGTTAATAATTCGGATGAATTTTCATTGACACAGATAAAGTATATTACTTAAAAAACTCCAAAAAAATCTATAGATATCTCATTAGCGACATCTGTGGTCATCCAAGGGGAATGAAAAAGCTCTGATGCTAGCCGCGTGGAGGATCATTAGAACTCACATGTAAATGAGTAGACATGGTATTCTATCACGGGTGGAAATGGCGAACGTTGCAAATGTGTAGAGTGATCACCTAAGCCAGCCAGACTTCTATACTTACTTTCCCATAAGAATACAGTTTCATCTCTGTGAGACATCTATATGTACATTGATTGATTATTGATTATAAATCAATTCGCGCACCTATGTTTTTAATGCCGCGAGATAGTTTAGCACTTTGTGGGATTTTCCCAGACGCACGAGTGGGCGCTCCACATAGCACCGCACGGGCGGGCCATCTCTTCCGAAACGGTGAGCAAGCGGGTCGCTGGCCGCCGAAGAGCCCGAATCTCTGCCGCAGTCACAGGGTGACTACAACGTAACTTAGTTAAACTAAAAAAAAAATATAATAATAAAATTTTTTTTAAAAAATCTTAGTTAAACTAGAGTAGCTTGTTGGTCTTGCGATTAGGACACTCGCCTCGCGATCCAAAGGTTGCGGGTTCAAACCTCACTCCAGACCAGCGAGTAAGTCCTATTTACATAGACGATTTCACAGACGTTCAGCTTAGTTTGAAAATAGTAAGAAAATTGATGTTGCACGTATTTCGTGTTCGCATCTCTATTTAAAAAAAAATTAATATTGCCAGAATATTACTAAAAAAAGATTCACTTTAAAAAATAAAATAAAGAGGTATCATTACCATTATACTTATATATATATATATATATAGAGTAGCTTGTTGGTCTTGTGGTTAGGACACTCGCCTCGTGATCCAATGGTCGCGGGTTCGAATCTCAGCCCAGACTAGGAAGTTAGTCCTATTTTCATAGCACAAGCGTTTAGCTTAGTTTGAAAATAGAAAGAATATTGATGTGACACGTATTCCGTGTTCGCATCTCTATTTATTAAAAAAAAAATAATAATAATAATAAAAATACTAAATTTAAAACAACAGATGTCTAGCAGAGACCATATAAATATATGAATGATTCCTGATTTCAAACATACACAAGGTGTACCAGAGCTAGAAGCAAAAACTTGGCCGGTGGATTCCCGCCTATGTTATGAGTCTAAAATGTTCAAGCAACCATGAACTAATAGCAATACTTATGGAGATATGCAATATCAAAGTTTGCATTAAAAAGTTGAACTATTATTATAGTAAAATTTAGTTTTTGCAAGATTTTTATCATTTTATTCGACTTTTATTAGAGCGAATGAATTATTCATAATCGACATAAGTTACTGTAATGATAGTTCAAGTTTTTGAAAAAATAAGTCAGAAATATTGAAAAAAAAATTCAAACTTTGATATTGCATATCTCCATATCTAGTGATATTAGGTCATGGTTACTTGAACATTTTAGACTTATGACATAGGCATAAATCTTCCGGCCAAGTTTCTACTGCTAGCTCTTTATATTATAGAACTTATTTATTAATATACAACTTGTATATATAACTTTATGTAGAACTTTTTACATGCTAGTGTAGTGGTTGTCCTGACGAAGAGACGGGTTACGTTTCGAAGCCGGTAGACAAAAAAGTAATATTTGCTACCGGCATTCGAACCACCGGGGCAGGCGTGTTATCTAATTACACTTTCTAATTGATTAATAAATTTGGTTTTAAATTTCCTCGAACTTTTTTCTAAAAAAATTGACAACATATTTATATATTTTTTATAATATATATATATATATATATATATATATATGTTACTTCTAACTACTTTGGGGGTAACCCGCGTCAAATTCTGTCGTCAGGACCAGTCGTCTGCCGACGTTTCGAACAGATCTCACTGTTCATCTTCAGGGCGCCTTGTCGATGGGCTGCTTCTCCAAAAAGCGTACAACCGTTTGGGTCCGGAGCTCACCGTCAAGTGAAAGTTTGAAAAATTCTGCGTCAGGTGTTTGTGGAGGAGTGGGTTTCTCCAGCGACGCCGTTAATGTGTTTTGCTCGGCTTCTATATATATATATATATATATATATATATATGTATATATTTACGGAAATGTAGGAGGCCGCTATAGCGTAATTGGATAAATCGCCTGCCCCGGATAGGAGGAAATCCGTGGTTCGAATCCCGGTGCGGCCAAATATTTTTTCGTTGATTTGATTTTTCTTTATGTCTTTCTAATTGATTAATAAATTTGGTTTTGAATTTCGCACAACTTATTTCTGATAAAATTGCAACTTGTATAATAAACATTTTATGAAGCCAATTATTTTCCCTGGATCTAATAAAACAGACGTCTTCCGCGTCTCCCTGTGGACCGGGCAAAGAATTTCTCTTGCCAGTGAGCGCGATACTGATATTCGGACAGTAACCGCGCATATATCAAAATTTCAAATGTCGCATTTTTTATATCTCCGCATCTTGAGCATTAGGCAAATTATTTGTACATTTTTTCAATCGTTTATTCGACTTTCACAGCGGCGAAATTGGAGCCAAACTGCGAGACAATCGGTCGAAAATCAAACATAAATGGTGTTATAAAAATAATAGCTTGGGTTTTTCACAAATTCCACAACACAACAGTGGTGAAAATCTACGCAATTTGCGTTGGCGGCGAAGCGAAAATTGTCTTCTTCTTACTTGCTTACTTACCACCGCAACGTTTCCCCTCGGGGGTAGGCAGAGTTGATAGAACGCCACACTTTTTTGTCACGACACACAATTCTTACCCCATCCACATTCATACATCTCGGAGCTTGACGATTGTTGAGGCTTCTAACGGGACCATCTTCCAGTATCTGGTTAATCTGGTCGTGCCACGTCTTCCGCGGTCGCCCTCACTTTCTGGCGCCATCAACACTAGCGTTATATATCTTTCTTACCATTCTTTACCGCCATTTTAAATTTGAACATCAGATGCCTCTGAAGATGATGCTCCATTGAAAGCGCTTATTATATATATTATTACTCAAAAATGGATTAAAACTTAAAACTAACTACCATCACGCCGTTTTTCTGCAAGGGCAGGCAGAGAGGATAGAATACCGTATTCTTCTATCTTGGCACACTAACTTGCTTCGGCTACATTCATACATTTTCTCGCGCAAGCTTTACGGTTGTTAGGCCATCCATAAAACTAAGTGTTTAAAATAAATTGTTCACTAATGAACGTCCACTTTGTAAAATAAACAACGTTGAATTTAAGTAATATGTATAATTTTCTAAGAATAGAAATGAAAAGGTATTAATTAGCTTAACTATTTATTACCTCTCCTTCTTCTCTCAGAATTTCCGCTAAAACCACCTTTACACACGTAATTCTGGCTCATTTTGTCAGTATCCGATCAAATATTTATTCGTATTTCAACCTTATCATTAATAAATAATTAAAAAAAGAAATACCGTTCGTCGCCGTCGGTTCCCGCTATATGTATACCCCGGTATAGTTCCCGCTACAGATTGGCTATAGATCTCGCATAGATTAAAAATATTTATATCCTGACTGAAATGACATATACAACAGGCTTCATTCACGGGTTGCTGGTGGTCCAGCGATTCAGGGAAATATTATTAATATTTAAAGTATTAACTTTGTGGTTAAACATTATAACAGAGTGTTAGTTAAATTAGTATACAACACGACCAGATTAACACTACACTACTATGTTCACAACACTATACACCACAACCATAGTATTGTTAACTTTTCACCGATATTTATCACGTGCGTGTTAATCTTGTCAAGGACAAGCATGGACTAACTTAAGTTATAGTTATACTATGGTAGTGTTGTGAACATAGTCGTGTAGTGTTGGTCCTGAATAAGAGATGGGTATGTCTCGAAACCGGTAGACTTAAAATCTGGTAGAGGTTTATACTAACTTAACTAACACTCTGTTATTTATGGAAATGGCTAAGCTCGGAGTGTCCTTAAGGGACAATATGAAGGATGTGAATAGGTATAGGTCTTTGCATATAAGCTTGCAATTGAGTTAGTGTGGGTACAGTGTGTAATACACATTGTTTCGTTGTGTTTAGTTTACCGATACGAGAGGGGCGTATCCGTAAACTTAACACAACGAAACAATGCGTATTACGCACTGTACCCACACTAACTCAATTGCAAGCTTATGTGGTTAGACCTATACTTTGTAGGGGGTGCATTGGAAGCGTACACAAAAATAGTCGCAGAATGTAGGTGGGTGTAGATGTACGATGAAGAAGAAGAAAATTTATTTATGGTTTTTGTGTTTAATTTGTAGAACTCCATATTTATTTTTAGCGAAATTTAAAATAAATTAAATTTTAATAAATATTATTATTAAGTTCTACGGGTTAAGTATTTTTAGGTGTTACAGCTGTTTCGGCTTGCAAGGCCATTATCAAACAGCCTTACAAGGCGAAAAAGCTGTAACACCTAAAAATTTATTAACTTAACCCGTAGAACTTAATAATAATATTTATCAAAATTTAATTTATTTTAAATTTCGCTAAAAATAAAAGAAGAAAAAGGTTTTTTGATTATATATTTAGTTTTGGGCGATATTTTGATCGTCGAATAATTCAAGGATTGAGGCAAAGCAATCATTTCACTATTATTTTACTATTATTAAAATAAAATGATTATTTCGATTTTTCAAACATAATAATACCTGAACGTTCAAGCACCAAAGCACGCAGTGAATTTAATATTAATGTACAATATAATTTATAAAAAACAATTACAAAAAGTTGCAGCACCTGCAAGCGAAAAGAAAATATTCCACTTCGCTATTTTTGAGCGAAATTACAGTATGATAATTATAGCAACCGCTGAATATTATGCAAAAATGCTTTAGTCAAACGCAGAATGAATAAACCCAGTCAGACCCGCAGGTATATTTTAATATAAGTATTTTATAATAACTTTTACAATCATTTATCCGGTCAGAAATGTTTTATTGAAATCTGATATTAAGTTGTTGGCGCAATATCAAAGGAAGAAGTGTTGCTCTACTAACTACATATTATTATTAATATAAATTAACTTTGTTTAAACCACTTGTTTAATGAAAAAATCAACATGTTTCAAAGCCAATGGCTTCTTCATCAGGAAAACAAAAATAATATTTAAAAATCGAAGTATAGATCAAAATATTAAAAAGTTATATATGGAAAATAATAATATAAAGTACCTAATTAATATGAAAATAAATTTAAAAATTACTGAGATATGTATTATTAGCTTATAAATATAGTGATGGCATGGAGCAAGTTGTATCGACATGATCAATGTTTTAAAATACCACGGTGCTATGTTATACAGTTGACGGCAAACTTCTTGAAATTCTTTGACGTGGTGGGGGAGTGCGCAGAAGACGAAATTTGGGTCTCTTTGGTGGAAAGGTAGATGCGCAAACTTCCCCCCACTACGCCGTAGAATTTCAAGATGTTTGCCGGCTACTGTACAAGACATTGTAAGATGGAGCAGGCAAAGAAGGCGTTTCTGGAGGGACCATGTCGTGAGAATGGAGAAGACGAGACCTCCCAGAGCCGTGATGCGCGGGATCCCAGAGGGGCGCCGTCCGCCAGGGAGACCACCAAAGAGATGGAGAGAGAGCTGGACGTCCTCGTCACAAGACCAGGATTGATCTGTCAACACAGATCAAGGATCTAACGAAAGAAGAAGAATAAGAAGATTGATGTATTTTTTTAACTTGTCATAAATGTCAGCTGCAGGCTGGTAGTACCGAGGAGACCTGGAGCCACGAAGTTTGCGGAACTTTCAGCTTTGCGGGCCCAGCTATGTGGAATCAGCTGCCTCCAGTGCTGCGATCTATGGAGAACCAGGAACACTTCAAGAAGAGCCTAAAAACTCATTTTTTCGGGATGTCGCACCTGTAAAGCGCTCTTGAAGCGACTCCTACGCAAAAATGGTGCTATATAAATTAACACGAACATAACATATATATATATATAATATAACATAACGTATTTTATATTTATGTGTATGTAATGTGTGTTTTAATCAAGTAAAAAATTGTGGTGTGTCCAATATGGCTGATTTATTGGCACTGAAAGAAGAAATGAAATGAAATCTAGAATTGTGTCGATATAGCTTCGAGTTTGTTGTAACGTAAATACATGGTGACGTCAGAAATCAAGGTAATTTTTTTTATCAATTGGCCGTCATGCAGTTTTTTCACAGGGGTTGACAAATTACGCAGCGCCACACTGTTCTTTCCTGACTGACAGTTCTCGCTTCCTCCTCATCTATTCATCTTCTTACAAAGTAATTCTTCTTCTTCTGTAAAGGTCCTCTTCTAGTGTCTGCTTTACCTGGTCATGGTTCTGCAGATTTATTTCTTAATTTATTAACTCTTAAACAAACTAACCATCACGCCTTTTCCGCAGGGGTTGGCAGGGAGGGAAGGCCACATTATTCTATCTTGGCATACCACTTTTTCATCGACTATATCTTTTCATGCACGGATAAACGGATACAAACGGATAAAAGAAATCGCCTAGCGCCCGAGAAGTTGTAAATTTACCGGTGATAAATTTTAATTATGAAATCTCTTGGTAAAAAAAGAATGGTGGTGCATTATATATCACCTTGTTGAATCATTCGTATTCGTATTCGCCGAATAGCAGGTTTGATATCTTTCTGTGTATAGTTTTCTGGGATATTCTGCCGTGTACATGTGACCTCTCTGGCCAACGTTTCGGATCCCATTGCAGGGTCCATCATGATAGAGCCCTGATGATGGACTGGATGGTGAGGTCACATACACAGGGCAGAATATCCCAGAAAGCTATACACAGAAGATTCTGAACGGCCGTGAAAACCTAAGGACATTCTTAGCAGGTTTGATACTCGTATTTGTATTCGTATTCGTATTCGTGAAAGCAGTATTCGTTGCAAAACTACTGTTAATGTTGGCGCGGGTAATCGGCAGCCGGATAAGCGGAGCTGCCGCTACCGACGGCCGGACCTGACGGTGTTGGATCCGAGCGAAAGAGAAATGATCCGAGCGGCGTGCGGCTTGCGGCGTGCGGCGGGTAGGAACTCGAGCGATGTTCCCCTTTGAGCAGAAACACTTTCTCCCGCGGTCGCTGCTCGCTGGCCGCGCGGCGCCGACCGCGGAGCGCTACCTGCCCTTGAAAGCAATACTCAATTATTCAAAGCAAAAAAAAAAACTAATTAATCAAACGCTGCACCGTGCATCGATGTCACTTTTTTTCAGCCATTTGTCTGCACACGACTTGCGAGCGAGCGAGAAAAACGCAGACTGTCGTTTCATTCATTCAACCGTTGCAAATATCTCGGGGCGTATGGCGCAAAACCGGCATTATCATTTCAATAATCAAGATTTTGTGAAATAAAAAAGTACTAAAAAAAAAACTTTGTTTTTCATGTTTAATTTATTTTAGATCAACAACAATAGTATTAAGGAATCCGTTAGTTCGAATCCCAGTAGCAGTTAAAATATTTTTTCGTTAATTTGTTTTTTTTTGTATGTCTCAAAATTTTTTTATATTAGGAAACTCAACAGTCCAATTTATTATAATGACATAATGTATTGAATAGTTGTTAGACCAATCATAGAGATCCACGGCGTAAGATATTAAATCAAAGCAAAACAGAAATAAAAATACAAAGTACCTATCCAGAAAGGACAAGAGCAAAACCTTAATAAGGAAGAAGAGAAAAAATACATAAAATAGAGAGATGGGGAAGTGGAGTGAGGTGTATGGTGTTGTGGTTGAGTGGAGTGTGTGTGTATTCTGTGTATGTGGTGAAGACATGGGACTATGTGCAAAGAGTGATGAGAGTTTGGCTGGGGTGCGCGTATGACGTTGTATGAATTTGTTTAATTATCAATATAATACAAACTTCCGGTATATTTTTTAATTACGCCAAACGTTATTGAAGATATACTCGATAACGTAAAGGTATGCCCTAGCTTGGGACATTCCATTCAAAATAATATGTAAATATTTCTTGAATCGACAAAATTATCTTAATTTTTTATTATTATTTTATTTATTAATTAACACCCTATAGGGATTTAACAACACATAGGTAAAGTGTACATTAACAGAATACATAGTTTAAAGAAAAAAACATGTAAACATAATAATGACATAAAGTGGAAAAATACTTAAAATACAGATACAAATATATAATGATAAATATGATATAAAGATAAATATAAATATAATATAAAGTAAAAAGCAAGCATATAAAAAGCAGAAGGATAAGAAAAACATAATATAATAGAAAATCAAAAACAAAAAGAAGTAATAATGTAGGGTGAAAAGATATAGCACAAGCTTTGAAAGTCATAATATAATAAAAAAATTACATACAAATACAAATCAATTATTTAAGTCCAATTCGACAAATACTAGTAATCTTTCTATACACCTTTTAATGTATGTTTTAATAATATACAGTTATTGGCATAGATGCTATATCTTGCTATATTGTTAATTGTTACGATACAAACAATAAAATATTGAAGGTAAGTTAAACACATTAATATTCATTGCAAAAATAGCCTCGGTACTCCATTACTATATTCATCTGATTCGGCCGGTTGTGAGCCAATTTTGTACACATAACAACTTTGAACAGCAAATTAATATCAAAAATAAAACTTAAGGCCAGACTCGAATAATTTCGAAGCGACCTTCCGATAAATAATTCTATATTCCCTCACAGACACAGGCGTACAATTCCCCGCTAGCCGTCAATACAGCTCTACACACATTCTTAAAACGAATCAATCAAAGATGTTAAATTCGCTTCGGAGAGGATCATCTCGTCACCTCTGACAGCTTCACAAAAAATGCACCGCTCTTGTACCATTGTATCGGAGATGAAAGCGTGCAGTGAAGGCACGTCCCAGTAAACAGTTACATGTTTACAGTATAACGGCATGTATTCACTAGGGGACAAATTGTCCCTCAACAGCACGCGCGGCATAGAGTCTACGTGACGTTGCAACGTCGTGCACTGTTCCGCGACCTCGCGCACAACATAGCGCGGCATTTCTACGTGCCGTGGCAACGTTGCCATGCGCACGGTACCCGAGCGTACTCACTGCAACAGTCCGCGGAGTCGTACACCACAGAATACCACGTGGTATGTTTACAAGTGAATACGCATGCGCTGTATCTGTCAAGATGACAATGCGGGGAAACGAAATCGTTCTCGAACTCATCGAGCTGTATCGATCGAAGATCGCATAGAATGTCCGTCCTTCTTTCTCTTTGCAGTAAATAATTTCGCATTCTCCTCTTTTTTCTCCTCTTACTTTTCGATAAACTCATTAACATAAACAGATACGCGGCTATCATCATAACCTCATAGGGCGATATATTTCCGAGACGTCTGGAAAACAATAATTATTTGCAAAAAGGACCTTGTTTTTTAATATTCAATTTACTACAGTAAAACTTCGTTAATTTGAAATTGCGACCCAAAAAAACATTTCAAATTGCGCGGAACCCCGTTTTCGCCAAATGAGATCCCGCAGCTGTCAACATAACCTCATCGGGTGACATTTCCGCGACAAGATATGCGAGTCCCGGTGTGTACACGTCAAATGACCGCGTCATTGTCCCCGAAACATGAGCGTAGATGTTGATGCGACATGCCGAGCGGAATGTTTCGCGATTTGTCCCCAAGTGAATACATGGCTTAAGCGCTGCATTCAATATTCAAAGCCTATGATACGTCGACGGCTGTATGAAAAATTAAGTTTAATTAATTTTGAGAGAGAAAAAATTGCAAATCAAACGCATTGTCGAAATCAATTTAACTGCCCATCTATAATATGCTATCAAAAGCATGAGCAAAAATATCACGTTGCCTCTTTTATGCACATACAGCACGCACCAACTCTGGATTGCGCTCACTAATTGTGGGAATGTGCCGAGCTTATGACAACTTGTTTATATATATTTTGTATCTTCATATCAACTACGAACCCACGTAAATAATAAAAATGTTCTTCTGTGTATAGTTTTCTGGGATATTCTGCTATATTCTATTCTGGACCCTGAAATGGGATCCGAAACGTCGGCCAGAGAGGTCACGTATACGCGGCAGAATATCCCAGAAAACTATTCACAAAAAACACGAAAATAATAAGAATGTTCTTAGGTTTTCACGGCCACTCAGAATCTTCTGGTTTGGATCTTCTGGGGTATTACGTCGTGTTATTCCGACCATTCTGGCCGACGTTTCGGATACCATCGGTCCATCATCAGGGCTGATGTGTTGCCAGAAAGACCGAAATAACACTGCATAATACCCCAGAAGATCCAAACCAGAAGACGAAAGTAATATTCTGCTTCGTATTTAATTAATATTTAACTATGTACACAATACCGTGCGACGCAAGATATAAATGAAGTTTCATTTATCTTAATGATGTATATTTATTATTGCAACTACTCTTGTCTATAATTTTTTATTTAATTTTGTTATTATTACGAATATTTCTAAATTATTGTATATGTTATATATGCTAGCATATAAGTTAACGTGTTTGATAGTGTTTGCTTATACTCTTGTACATGACTAACTTGTATTTGTTATAAGTCCAAACGAATAAATTAATCTCGCGCATCTAAAATCAGGATAATGCATCTTGTTCGTCTATCTTAACTTTGAATGAGAAACATAAATATCCCTGTCCAACCAATGAGATCCTATACAAGCCTTTTACAATCGGCCGTATTCTAAAATAAGCAATATTTCCATTTCTGTATCTTGACAGTTGTTGTATAATTTGTAATGCCACCAATTTTGACGTTTTGAGTTTGACAGCTTTGAAATTCATGAATTCCATCAATCAGAAAGCTTTAAATCGAGGCACCTTTAATGATAAGTGCCCGGGAAAAAACGAACATTAATATAGGGCTTCACCACAAATATCTAATTACTCTAAGGGGGAAGGGGTAACTTAAAATTTTATAAATAAGTCGATTATACGTGGTATATCCACTGTTTAATAATGGCCTTGCAAGCCGAAACAGCTGTCACACTAAAAATAGTCAACCCGCAGAACTTATTTCACTAATAATAATATTTATTTAAATTAGTTCATTTTAAATTGCATTAATAATAATTGTTAAAATTTAGTTTATTTTAAATTTTACTAAAAATAAATATGGAGTTCTACAAATTAAAAACAAAGACGATAAATAAATAAAAACATTAGAAAGCTCTAAAACGTTAATTTATTCACAATAATGAAAAATGAGCTTTCTAATTGATAGAATTCTTTAATTTCAAACCTGTCAAACTTGAAACTTCAAAATTGGCTACATTACAATAGTATACAATAGCAACATTGATTATCGGTCATTTCTCTCCCCTGTGAAATCAGCTAACACCGCAGAACAATGAATTACTCTGTTCTATGGCTAATAACACTGGCGTCTCACGTCATCTGTCCAATTTCTCGATGCCTCATGGCGTCTTTCCAATTTTTCATCTTCTCGCGGCGTCTGTCCAGTGTTCAGCCGCCGTGACTAGAGCTTCCAAATATTCGCGATTCCAACTATTCGAATATCGAATAGTTAATGATAATATATTCGAATATTCGAATATATTCGTAAAATTTTTAAGAAAGGAATAATTTACTTTGGATGATAAATACAAATGAATACATTCTGTATATTTAAAAAAACATAATAATTTTAGAAAATAAATATGTTTAATTTTTTTAAATATATGTTATAAAAAAACAACAAAAAATATACTGAAAAATAATGTTGAATTTAGAAATACAAATTAAAAAAAATTTCAATTTTGTAAATATACATATGTGAAAACAATAAAAAATTAGATACAGACGACTCAGTCTTCTCTCGAAAACTGACAAAAATTTAGATATGTTTATATTACGTCATATCTCACACCCCATGTGCAAGTTATTTTGTATATAACTTCTTGTTTGTCGGCTCAAGTATTTATGAAAAAGCCGACTCCATCGTTGACTCCACCGTAAGTGCTTATTGTAATAAAACTATAAAGATAAGCATGACTTTGAAAAAAGGCAAATGCAAAAGATAGCCCATAGCGGTATAACTGAAAACCCCTTGCAAATGACTTTCAGGGTTCGTAAACCTTTGTTTCGCTTGGAAAAATATTAAAAATCTTATAATATAAATATGAACGAATACTTTACGAATACTTTTTAAAGTATTCGAATAACGAATACTCAAAAAAAGGCGAATATATTCGAGTTTTGGATTGGAGGCTCTAGCCGTGACGTTGACCCATCGGTGCCGGGAGGTGTCGCGGAGGCGGAAGCGCCCGGCCGGGGACCGAACCCGCGCTCTCGGACAAGGCCGCAGCCGCTCAGCCGCGACGGGGTACGTGCGTGTACCGGTGAAATCATTAACATTGAGCGGTACCTGCCCGTCTACCTGTCCGCGGGCGGCGGCTGGGACGCCGTGGTGCTGTCATCTCGCCGTGTGACATTTTCGAATTATCACTCTCTAATCGTAACCAAAACCCACCCAATAACCAAAACCCACCCAAAATTATCCCTTGTATTTTATTCATCCCGTCATGATCACACTGTATCTTCCATATTCCATATTATATTAAATAACATATTCTAATTGTGAAGTGAAAACCAAATTAATTAATCAATTAGAGTTAGACATACAGAAATCAACGAAATCAAATCAACGAAAAAATATTTGGCTGCTAGCGGGATTCGAACCACGGACCTCCTCTAATCCGAGGCAGGTGCCTTAACCATTTAAACTATAGCGGCCTCGTATATATCCTTCAATATATCGACATTAAGGCGATCGTCCAGCAGATTGAGCAAATTTCACAATTTTTTCTCACACCTTCTCTTGCGTTTTTTATCACATTTTTGTACTGAAACATCTAATTTTAAAATTTATTCATCAGGTTACGTATATTTTAAATACGGATATCTTATTAAAATAACACAAACGAAATTATATAATTGATTAATAAATTACCAAATCTTCGATGTTTTAAAAATGAAGAAAATTGCTCCACTTTGTGGGCCTTTTATGACTGAATGGCTCGTGAGATGTCTTTCTTATTCAATAATATAACAAGTCAACGATTACCTTAAATTTATTATAATTATTTAAAAATCTGTTAGCTTGTTTATTTTATGTTTTAAAAATACTGTTTTTTTTATTTTATTATTTAACTGCGTGATGATAATTAAGTAAGTACAGTGTGATTACCCACCGTATTTTTAATTTTATTATCAATTATATATATCTACAATGAACTATGAGTTTACACATAAAAACTTTACATGTCGAAGAATTATTTAGAAGGACTGAACTGAACTAAATATTGCGATGCAAAATCGCATATGTGGAAGCATACTGGATATAACAGACTAAATATGGATATACTTGTGTATATTTCTGGTTTTTTAATTTTTTTTTATTATTTTTTTTATTACTATTATTTTTTTTTACATCTCAGACCCACAAAACATCACATTGATATTTGTCTGTAGGTGCATCAATACATATATATAAATAAATTGTATTTAACAGAAATACATTCATATTAATTAATTACAATAGATCTTATAAACTCAAATACAAATCAACAATACAATACAACAAATACAAGAAAAAATACAAATATTACCAAAATCAAAATAAGTCTCTTTTATTTAATAACATATTCATTAATTCTGTATTTTGCCCTTTTTTATTAATATCCATTTTGACACGACATGGGATTTTATTTAATATTTTTGGTATGACATATTTTAATGTTCTTTGTCCATATTTATTTATGACATTCGGTATTCTTAGTCCTTCTTTAACCGTAAATCTGGTACTATGTTTATGAATCAATCTATGCTTATATGTCCCATCTTCATGATATCGTGTAATTAGTTTGTACCACAAGATAGCATTAATTGGCATAGAGCCTTGTTTCTTGAAGAGTTCCTGTATATCTTTAGTAGCACTTTCTTTATTTATTAATTTTATAGCCGAATTTTGAATATTTTGAATTTTTCTAATATTAGTTTTGCAAGTTAGACCCCAGCTAGTTATTCCATACCTTATTACCGATTCCGCTAAAGATTGATATATAGTTTTCATAGTCTGTATCGGAACATAGTATTTAAATGTTTTTTTAAAACAGCCTAGTTTCTTGTTTTATGTCACTGTTTTTTTTAAGCAGCCTAGAAAAATTCAAACAATAAAAGTGATTCAAGGAGTGTTGTCTAAATACCGACTTCGTATTATTATTTTAATTTGGCCACGATTGTCCTTGTACAATTGCAAGGTTACGTGTCGGCCATTTTGTTGTACATTTTTTTCGGGGTTGTACAAAAAATTATCGATTAATTTCATCGCCCGTGACTCAGAGTGGTAAATATGTAGAATTATAATATGGGCGCGGATTTGTTTAGTTTAGCGGTCGATGTTACAAAAAATGTGGTGCCAAATTGACTTATTTACAATGTTACTCCGTTTTGCGCCATCATAATATATTCGGAGGTCAAAATATATATTTGTCTGAGAAATAAATGCGTTTATACAATTCTGCAGCACTGACTGAAAAATATCAACACGTTTCAGAGCCCATGGCCCCTTCGTCAGGATAAGATATCTTCGTTTCTAAGATATCTCTACATGAGAGAGTACGGGCATTAACCTTGGCTTTACCCAACCGAGTTCCTCCAGGGTATGCTTGGCTACAATAGTTTAGAGACTGGAAGGAATGTGTATCTGATTACGCATTTTCATCGATTGTTGCGCGGTGTGATCGATAATCTTGAAATTATGCGGAGCATTGGTTTGTATGTTCCCGATAATTACACAAGACAACGTCAGCATAGATTGTTTCACATTACAATATACAGGACCAACCTGCCAATGATTTATGCCTGTTGGAAGAGCTACTGCTATGCTGAACAATATTACTCTGGATCATGATCTGTTCCATGTCTCTGAGAGGGTATTCCGAAGCAGGATTCTCCTACACCTTTGATGTGAATGATTTTATATATGTTTAATATTTGCTTTTGTTTATATATTTCAAAATTATTTACAACATTTACGAATGAAAGTTGTGTTTGTAATGGAAATGTTTATATCTATAGATATTATATAGATATAGTAGTCTAAGATTATATATATATATATATATATGTTAAATCGAAGGCTTTCACGGGTACAATATGTGTTAGTTCTAACTACTTTGGGGGTAACCCGCGTCACATTCTGGTCGTCAGGACCAGTCGTCTGCCGACGTTTCGAACAGATCTCACTGTTCATCTTCGGGGCGCCTTGTCGATGAGCTGCTTCTCCAAAAAGCGTACAACCGTTTGGGTCCGGAGCTCACCGTCAAGTGAAAGTTTGAAAAATTCTGCGTCAGGTTTGTGGAGGAGTGGGTTTCTCCAGCGACGCCGTTAATGTGTTTTGCTCGGCTTCTAGTAATCCGTATATTTACTTTATTATCGTCATTATACAATATTGAGAAGGTTGGATTTTCTAATTGCTTCGGTGTTTTCATCGTGATATCTGGTTTATGGTCATGTATTTCATATATATATATATATATATATGAAAGATTATTTTCTAGGATAACCCGCGTGTTGTAGTCTTGAAAAAAACTGTTATATTGTACCCAACGTTTCGGACAGATAGCACTGGCCATTTTCAAAGGGATTTTGCGCCTTGTATTTCGAGTTCTGTTTTGAATTGATGGCAAGCACACCCGTTTACTCCAGAAGTCGAGATCCACTTGGATCTCGACTTCTTTTGCACCTCCTCTGATTTTTCGCGGGTGTACGGGTAGTATAATAAATTTGATAAGAATAGACGGCTAAAGAAAACGGAAAATTCTAATTAAAAAATACATAAATATAATAACGTGCCAGTGCAGATTAATTTATCTGCGAGCAAATATTTCCTTACTGCGACCGCAGTAGGAAATTCAGCAGGCGGAAGCCTACAAACCGGTGAATATGGGTTCACGTCTCTAACGGGACAAAAAATATACAGGAAAACAATCGATGGTTTTTTTTTGCGGCAGAATACGGAAAAAAGGCTTTAGTAGAGCCAACGATTCGCCACACAATGCGCTGTCAACACAAAATGTGTGTTTTTGTGTCGAGTGTCGTGAACAAGATTGATTGCGGTCAGAATTGCAATTTTTTTTCAACAAATTAAATCAACGTTAATGGATCATTTGTTTTTTATTGTTCCAGAAAATCGCGCAAATTGGTAATTAAATACTGACGAACGTACAAGTAGTTTTTATATTTTTTTATTTTATTTTTAATACAGATTATATTGGCAATGGGAGGACAAATGAAAACACTGTAAATTAATTGGAGATTTATTAATCTGTGATTAATTATTTATCAAACGGACAAAATCACTTAAGGGAGAAAACCTAACCTAACCTAGACACTTCGAAAAAATAGATTTTTAAATTTTTGCAGAATATCTGGTAAAATTTTCAAGCAAAAATTCAAAAATATAATAACGTTATAGCTGATAGTAGTTTCATCTCTTTGTTGAAAACCCAAGAATATTCTGCCAATGTTGAATATTTTTTTATAAAAAAAATTTAACATATTCTTAAAACTATGTACTTTCATGCATAAATAAAGCCAATACCATCATTTATATAGGTTTTTGTGGGTGGGGCGCGAGAGGATATTTGTTCTCTGATATTTATTGTTTTTTTTGGCGTTATTTTTATTTAAGGGGTCACTACCAATATTTAAATACTGGGGTATCTAAATATTGGAATATATATATATATTTCGGGAAGCAGAGAATAAAAAGGAAGAATTTGGAATATACTTACAAGATTTATTTAATTTTGAATACACCGATTTTTAACATTACTTTTTAATAAAAACTTAAGACTAGTTATAAAACACTGGATGAACGGGGTCTACGAGGAGAGTGTTGGAATTCGCGTCTCTCCCTCTATTTATAGACATTTGCGAATGCTTCCAGAATATTCTCCCAAAAAAGGTATAGGGCTGTGCTGTCTGCGGCTTCCGATATGATCGATATCTTTCGATGAGAATATCGAAAAATATCGATCCAAGCCTCAGACTACATTTTCTTTTAAAAAATCACAAAAATTGCCTTTTTAGGCGCTTTGTAGTTAGGTATTCCGCCTTAATACGAATTAAACTTTGTGCTATTTTTTAAATTTCATTATTTCACAACATCACTCTTATACGAACACTTAATTATAGCTGAAAACAATTTATTTATCGCTCGTTAGCACTTTCAATTAACGTACATAGAAGTTGCACTTATTTATTTCGCCTGATTATTTCGCTCGGTATCTGTCGCCTCTCAATTCACGACTGGGCACACCTGACCGTCGTCCGCGACTCGCTACGCACTGAAAGAACTGTCAAAACAGAAAGTCTCCGCGGCGGCCTAGATCTACGCTATTTATATGTGATCGCGATGGTTTCGAACCCTCGAGAAGATCAAACATGTTGGTGCCAGAATTCCATTTGACATATTTCTATTAGAAATTATTGCATCCCAAGCACCGTTCACCCTATATACCTATACCCTATATATCGTTCACCCTATATATATACCCTGTGTCGGAATATCGACAGCACAGTCATCCGCCCTTTGAGAGTTGGAACCTATACTCGAGCCATCGTAAGATGGCATTTTTGACAGATCGTAATAGTGTTGTAACACACTTAAAATCATTAACGAAAAAATTCAGTCGAAAAAAAGATTCGTCGCACGGTGTGAGTTGAGAAAAAGTCTTTGTACATAAAAAAGGTTATAGAAGAATAATAAAACACATTTTTCTTAGATAAAAATATTTACTTGAATGTTTCAATCTGATTCATCCCCATTACTATCACTCTCCATTGAACTATCGTCGCTGCTATCATTTCCTACATTAATTATAATATCATTATCTAAAATATTATCGATTCTAATATCTCTTTCGTAATCTTCCTTTATTCGTCGCACGGTTCTATTCACGACATTAGCCCAGTCTGATCCGTATTTTATTGTTTTGTAGCCGTTTTCTTTGCCCTCTAATAAAGCCATAGAAAAAGATCATATTTAGAGGGCACAATCGATCTGTCAGATTTGTTGTGTTATTTTGGATACTTATTCTGCGTGTTCTACGCATATTATACAGGCAATCAATATCCTATAACATTTTGAATCATTTCGTTCATTCCATATTTAATGTTGATGGACATCACTACTCTGGCGTTCGCGCAATAAAGTATAGCATTTGTCCTCCAATGTTTAGCTGTCGTTAATTACGAAACTTCATGTAAGTCTAAACGTCAAATGTGCCATCATAGAGTGGCCGTACTGTACGTACACCGAGACAATACAAATGTCTCGAGAAATGCGGACATTTAAATGGCATTTTAAGCGAGTCCGCCCGTCAAAGCCGTGTCGTCATGTCAATGACGTCACAGATACGAATGACGAACAGGAATTTCGAGGTGACTTCGACTCGTTCAACGAAAAACATTGCGGCATTTTATCACTTCCTTTATTTCAACTCGTAGCGTCTGGTTGCTTGTCTGATGAAAAAACTATGGATTGATTTTTAGCCCTTTTCCCGTGATCCAATCGAGCTGAAACTTTGCAAGCAGACTCGTGGCGACGATCGAAATGATCTATCAAATTTTCGTTAAAAAAAATTAATAATTATAGCACAATTTTGGATTTTTTAAAATTGTTAATGGTTTTTTCATGCAACTTACTCGGTTGTATGAAGAGACTGCGACGCATCTGGTAGATACTAAACCTGATCATAGTATAATTTTGGATTTTTGGAAAAATTTTATTACTCCCTTTCGTAGCGTCGCCCGACCGAAGCCCAACGCGTAGGTTGAGCGCCAAACCAGTTTCCACTAGTAAATGAGAAAGGGAGTATAAATAAATCTTGGTTTTTATGGGTTAGTTTTTATTTTGATCAGAACAGATTATAGATGTGGTCTTGTCTGGGGAAATCCTTGTCCACAGACGATAGGAAGGCATATGGGATCATGCATACCAGAATACTTACTTATTATACATCTTAAATTCCAAAATAAATTCATTATCTAATTATCTTCTATTACCTACTACCACACGTATTCTTAAATGATTCACATATGTACCTATATACAAAATAAGACCCGAGGCTCCCTCATCAGACTCAAGAGCTTCTCTTCACTGATGAGGTCTACATGACTAACAAATTCTAAAAAAATGTCAATTTAATATGTAAATATGTAAGATTTACATTTTTTAATACCTTATATTAAATTAAATAAAAAATAATCCTTTCCATATTATAATTCTAAAGCCATGTATTCACTAGGGGACAAATCGCGAAACATTCCGCTCGACATGTCGCATCAACATCTACGCTCATGTTTCGGGGACAATGACGCGGTCAATTGACGTGTACACACCGGGACTCGCATATCTTGTCGCGGAAATGTCATCCGATGAGGTTATGGATGACAGCTGCGGTATCACATTTGGCGAAAACGGGGTTCCGCGCAATTCGAAATGTTTTTTTGGGTCGCAATTTCAAATTAACGAGGTTTTACTGTAGTAAATTGAATATTATTAAAAACAAGGTCCTTTTTGCAAATAATTATTGTTTTCCAGACGTCACGGAAATATATCGCCCTATGAGGTTATGATGATAGCCGCGTATCTGTTTATGTTAATGAGTTTATCGAAAAGTAAGAGGAGAAAAAAGAGGAGAATGCGAAATTATTAACTGCAAAGAGAAAGAAGGACGGACATTCTATGCGATCTTCGATCGATACAGCTCGCTGAGTTCGAGAACGATTTCGTTTCCCCGCATTGTCATCTTGACAGATACAGCGCATGCGTATTCACTTGTAAACATACCACGTGGTACTGACGCTCCGCGGAATGTTGCAGTGAGTACGCTCGGGTACCGTGCGCATGGCAACGTTGCCACGGCACGTAGAAATGCCGCGCTATGTTGTGCGCGAGGTCGCGGAACAGTGCACGACGTTGCAACGTCACGTAGACTCTATGCCGCGCATGCTGTTGAGGGACAATTTGTCCCCTAGTGAATACATGGCTTAAAGGGTCATAAATATCAATATCATTTATAGAGATATTTGAAACTCAAACATTCACTTAAAATTCTAAAACAAATGTATTTGGAAATGCGTGCTTGATTATGAAGATTCCACAAACGAAAAAGAAGTTATTAAAACAATAAAAATCCGAAAACTTCAATATCTATCTACACGTGATGAGACATCCAGAGAAATACGAGATCTTGCATCTCATAATGCAGGGAAAGATTGTCGGAAGTCGGGGCCCTGGAAGAAGGAGGACTTCATGGCTGAAAAACTTGAGACAGTGGTTTGGCCAGTCTACTGTGGAGCTGTTCCGGGCCGCAGTAAACAAAGTCCGCATAGCCAACATGATGGCCAACGTCCGGTAAACGGACAGGGCACGAGAAGAAGAAGAAGAAGAAAATATTATTATTTTTCATTATAAAACCTTTTTTTCTCATTTTTTCTATATTTTCTATTTTCTATATGTATATATTATCTGGTTAATATAAAAAAGCTTTTCGTAGTGACCTATTTTACAACTAAAGTCGACGAAATATGAACGAGCGATGCGTATTTTACGAACGCTGTTTTAACAGTAAGAGATATTTAAATACTTTCTACAGAGAAGTTGTAGAACTCAAAGAGTTCTATAAAAAAATCTAAGACGACACATATCTATATGTTAAGGTTAATACACAAATTGATAGAATATGACTAAAAGTTACTAAAAATCTACGCGCGGGTATGCTAGCATCAAATAAAATGATAATAAACACTTACTTACTTACTTACCATCACGCCGTTTCCCCGAGGGGGTAGGCAGAAAGGATAGAGCGCCATACTCTTCTGTCCTGACATACAACTTTCGCTTCGTCTACATTCATACATCTTCGCATGCAAGCTCGACGGTTGTTCAGACTTCTAACAGGACCATCTTCCAGTATCCGGTTAATCTGGTCATGCCACGTCTTCCGTGGTCGCCCTCTCTTTCTGGCGCCGTCAACACTTGCATCATATATCTTTCTTACCATTCTTTCCTCATTCATTCGCTCAACATGCCCAAACCACCTGAGCGACCCTATTTTTATTGTCTGTATTATGCTACGATCAGCTTTACATTCATTCCTAATATCTTCATTCTTTACTCTATCATACATGGATTTACACACATACGTCTAAGGGACCTCATCTCCACTGCATTCAATCTACTTTCGTTCCTCTTCAGGCTTCACTTCCATACATTAGTGTCGGTACCAGAACACCATTATGTACCGCCAGTTTTGCCTATCCACGACTGCAAATATTCCACTACAAAATAATAAAACATCCGACGGCAAAATACTCCCGTATATAAAACAAGAGAAAAAGATAAATACTAAAGAATGCTTCTGAGAACGCAGCTTCCCGTCGGCCACAAAAAAGGAAGGTTTCGTTTTTCTCCCCAAAGTGTCACGCGCCGCCGGCCGCCGGATACGATGAACCCGGGAGGACAGTCCAAGCGCGCCGCGGTCCAAAAAACCACGACAGGTCCGTTGGAATGTGCGCCAAGGTCGCGAGAGGGCCGGTTTTTACGTCTCGGCTAATAAATTAATAATAATTGACTAAGACAAATTACAGAACTCTCACAGAATGCAGCTGTCTACATGGGAAACGTGTATGGAATTTTTGTAGCGTGGCCACAGGGCTTATGACCTGCATTAGCTGGTCCAAATATTAAACTTTAAAATAATCAATAAAAAATGATCTTCTCTCCACTTCTAAATATCTTTAAAAAACCAATAATCAAGGACATAAATTAAAATAATATTTATAAATAACACTTGCAGAAAACGGGGAATTTTGATAATTAAGCATAACGTTAACCGAGGCACCTTTAATGATAAGTGCCGGGGAAAAAACGTACATTACTACAGGGCTTCACCACAAATATCTAATTACTCTAAAAGGGAAGGGGTAACTTAAAATTGTATAAATAAGTCGTTTGTACGTGGTATATCCACTGTTTGATAATGGCCTTGCAAGCCGAAACAGCTGTAACACATAAAAATACTTAACCCGTAGAACTTAATAATAATATTTATTAAAATTTAATTTATTTTAAATTTCGCTAAAAGAAAATAATAAAATCATGTATTAGCTGGCGTAAGTGATCACTTTACGCAATGCGACATCCGCACATTGTCAAATTTTTGCAATGTTTTAATGTGTTCTTTATCAGTCTTATTTTAAAAATTCACTAGTACACAATATCCATTTTCTAAACGATGACCTGAACCTATAGATCCATTAAATCAGTTATTTATTTACATATTCTTATATAATTGCACTACATTCAAACACTAAATATATAATACACATAAATCTACATGTAAAATATACATAAATGTAAAAATACATGTTGCTAGAGCGCGCCGAAGGCATTTTTTTTAATTTTTTACTTACTTTACTCTAACTATGCTTTAAGTAATTGGGATAATGGGCATAGTCTTCATTTATAATGTTTTATTATTCGAGTATCATGTACCCATTATCCTGTTAGTGTCTCTAATAAATATAAAAAAATTAAAATATTTGAAGGAACTATACATCAGACATCTGTGGTTGAAAATTTTTAATTCCCATGACAAAGTAGGTATACATAGATATCGCCGTAGGTAAGGATACACCTATATTTTTAAAGTGGTGTATGAAGTAACATTATTTTTAATGTATATACCTATATGACTACACTACACTAGAATACGTTTGAAAATTTAATTATTTTTTTCAATTTTTAACTCCTTTTATAGACCAATTTATATCTATACCTATAAAACTCATGTCCGTCTGTCTGTTCTCTATACAAATCCACACCGTTTGTCCGATTCGATTCAAATTTTGCATACTAATGCTTTGGGACCCGGCGGGTAACATAGGCAATATTTCCTCCCTATTCTTTCAATCCTTCCCCTCCGCTGATATATTTACTTACTCTTAAGGACTCGGTGGGTAGCATATGCGACATTTCCTCCCTATTATTTTAACCCTTCCCCTCCGCTGATATATTTTCGATGTAAATCTGTACCGTTCGAATCAAACCTCAATATTGATTTGAAATTGAAAAGTTGAAAATAAATTCCCCCCACAAATTTATTTTCAACTTAATCCTTAACCCGTGCAACGCAGGTTACGAACAGCTGGTTGAATATATTATTCAATATAAACTGGTATATAATATAGTTACCAGCGGCTATATCTATGTAGGTATAATTTGTCATGGGAATTACACATTTCTGACCATAGATGGCTAGTTGCTTCAAATATTTGAAATAAAACAGATAAAGAACATATAATATACCTTTCAAAATAAATCTTCCAAAAATTTTATAATGTGCGGATGTTCTTACGGTGGAATCGTGAACGTTGCACTGTCTAAAGTGATCACTTAAGCCAGCTAATACAGGTCATAAGCCCTATGGCCACCCTGTACAGATTTACACGCACGTTTCCCGCGCAGATAGCTTCGTCTCTGCGAGACTTTTTTTACGTTTTATTAAGAAAAAATATGCGAGTTATGCTAATGCAACAACGGTACCGCAGTATTAGCGCTAATTAAAACCGCCGGCCGATTATTTCTCTCCATTGCACGACTATTTATTTATATTGGAAAAATTAAATTTATGAATAATTAATTTCAATGCCAGTCGCGCCGTCACCTTCGCAATATTAATATCAATAAAAGTATTGTAATTAAGTTGTTTAACATAACAGATAAGGCGATTAGCGATTAGTCTTTGCGTAGTTACCGTAATTTAAACGGTACCCGGACGTAAATACTACCGCGTGTGCAATGTTGTATCGAACTAGCAAGAAGCTTGTTGCTGGGTGGCGGTCGCGCCACGGCCAGCGGTGGTCGCTGCGCGGCCAGAGCCACAAAACCCGTTTTGCATTGTTAACTAACTAACTAACCATCACGCCGTTTCCCTGCAGGGGTAGGCAGAGAGGATTGAACGCCACACTCTTCTATCCTGGCACACCACTTTTGCTTCGGCCACATTCATACATCTTCTCACACACGTTCTACGGTTGTTGCGGCTTTTAACAGGGCCATCCTCAAATACTTGTAGTACCTGATCGTGCCAGGTCTTTCGCGGACGCCCTCTATTCCTGTTGCCTTCAACATTCGCCTCGTATATTTTCTTAACCATCCTTTCCTCGTTCATACGTTCCACATGACCAAACCATCTCAGCACTCCTTTCTTTATTCGATCTACCACACTACAGCCAGCATTGCATTCACTTCTAATTTGTTCATTCCTCACTCTATCGACCAAATATTTTCCACACAAGCGTCTTAGTGACCGCATTTCAACCGCATTCAGTCTACTTTCCATTCCTCTTTTGCCAATTCCAGGCTTCACTTTCATACTTCCATCTGCATTGTTAATTTAAAAAAAAATGGGAGTGATTTACCAAACTGAGACTTAATTAATTAATGTATATTATAGATATCTCACAGAGACGAAACTGTATAATTATGGGAAAGTAGGTATAGAAGTCATTTGGGTGTAATAGGACTTATGACCTATCTTTTTATGGTTGGCTTAAGTGATCACTTTACACAATTGTAACATTCGCCATTTCCACCCATGATAGAATATACCATGCTTATTCATTTTTTGGAAGTTGTATATATGTTCAAATTGCGTGGAAAGCTTTCATATATGAGTAATAAGCACCTTTTCCATGCGGCCTGTACAAAGCCATTTTCATTCCCCTAAATCCCCACAGATGTCGCTAATGAGAAAATCTACATTGATTTTTTACGGAATTTTGAGAGCAATGTACTTTATTGTGTGTAATGAAATTCATCCGAATACTTGCATTACACTAGGATACGCCAGGAAATATTATTTCCAATTTTTGTTAAATTCCTTTTCTGTGAGATATCTATAATATACATTAATTGATTAATAATGTCTCTATGACATAAATCCAGCACTGTTCTGAAAGATTTGAACAAACTCAAAATATTCTGAGACTTAATTATTTACATAAATGAAACATTTTGGACAAATACAATTTAATTTCACTCCCCCGCTTGTTTTTAACAAGTTACCAAATGAAACTAAAGAAATTACAATACACAAACCTTTTAAACACCGTATCAATAATTTTATAAAAATATCAGGTAGAAGGTATGCTGAAGAAGTGATCCGCCCTTGACCTCTCAATAGGCAAAATATGCTTTATATAATTTCAAGTATACTCTAATAAAGTATTTATTTTTGTATATACTTAAATTTTTATCTTAATTTTATATGTATATTTTCTTTTAGATTTATGTATTCTTATGATTGTATATATAACTAAATTCTTTCTTGTATTATATGTTAAGAGACTGGTGTCAAGCATGTGGATGTTATAATTTTGATATATTTTGGCTTATATCTTCGAAAATATCCAATAAATACTAAATATCTTTTACATTATTGTAGACAATAACTACCTTTAATGATTTACATTCTCAAATTTTATGTAATTCATGTGATTATTTTAAAATATTTATTCAAAGTTTTTATACAATAGTAATACGTATAGCGGCACACTACCGCCAACTATGAAAATAAATAAAAACATAAAATGTGTATGTAGACAGATACGTACGGTACCTACCTAGTGCGACAAAATTCAATAATAAATAAATGCACATACATTATTTAATAACCAAATTAATTAATCAATTAGAAAGACATACAGAAAAATCTAATTCACGAAAAAATATTAGGTTACTACTGGGATTCGAACCCAGGTCACCTCCTTTCCGGGGCGTACCGTATCAAAAAAGTGGATTGCTCTATGGACAAAAATAAAAATTAATCAATTAATAAAAATAAGAACTACATATAAGGTCGATATATTCACGGAAACATAGAGGGTTGCTATAGCTTAGTGGTCAGAGCACCGGCCCCGGAAAGGAGGTGACCTGGGTTCGAATCCCAGTAGTAACCTAATATTGTTTCGTGAATTAGATTTTTCTGTATGTCTTTCTAATTGATTAATTAATTTGGTTATTAAATATTTCACAGAACTTTGTTCTGAAAAATTACAACTTCACAAATATGAATGTGTTCTTGAATATACATACATTATCTTTACTTGTATTTACTTATTAAAAAATATATAGGTATTATTTTTTTTTAAATTTTGATGTTAATTTCTGTTGATATTTTTAACTGTGAGATGTCAAATGTAAGCCATCATAAGCGACTACTGTATGGCTCGCTCGTTCTCCATTTTGAATTACCTATTATAACATTTTATTTCTTAATAAGAAACCACTCTGCTTAAGAATTTTAAAATTAACAAATATTTAGATTGCGCACCTTAGAGAGGTGATGTTGGCGTCGCATACTGGTCATGCCTCGAGCCGCTAGACCAGTGAATACCTTCATTCTTCGGGAGCTTTATGTAGATGCTTATGTAAAAGTATTCGCAGTTCGCAGAAAAACAATTCTCGCATATTTTAGAGCAGTGGTTCCCAAAGTTGACAGGACCGGGACCCACCAAAAAAAATAATTAAATTTTCGGGACCCACCTGCCTCACATTTTCCCAATTCATACGAAAGGCTGTTCAATTAAGAAAAAAAGAAAAACCTCCAAATACAATCGAAATTTTTAATTACGAAAAATGTTAATATGTGATATTTTAATGGGAAGGATGAATTTGTCGCCTTTTTTGTCATTTTTTCAATTTTCAATTTTTATTTATTACATAATATGTACATTACAAACATTATGTTCAATGCATACATATTATTAACTTACATCTAAAAATATACATATACACATATACATAAACACATATGTATACATACATACACATATACATATACATACATACATACACACACATATACATATTGTGTATTAAAATACTAATTTATTATTAAACAATTATTAAACAATTAGAAGTGACCTGTATAATCTGGTCAAAGGTGTAGGAGAATCCTGCTTCGGAAAACCCCCTCAGACACATGGAATATATCAATATCCAAAGCGATCTTGTTCAGCATAGCTGTGGCTCTTCCAACAGGCATAACCATCGGCAGGTTGGTCCTGTATATTGGAATGTGAAACAATCTATGCTGACGATGTCTAAGGTAATTATCAGGAACATACAAACCAATGCTCTGCATAATTTCAGTATTGTCGATCATACCGCGCAACAATCGATAAAAGTGTGTAATCAAATACACATTCCTTCTAGTCTCTAAACTATTGTAGCCAAGCATACCCTGGAGAAACTCGGTTGGGTAAAGCCAAGGATAATGACCGTACTCTCTCATGTAGAGAGCATTAGCGTTGAATTCAATTTTAGACACTTTTAACCCTTAAATGCATATTGTGCCGAAAACGGAACATTGAGTTTGTTTTCAATTATCACACAAAATATTTGTCATTCTTTATATCGATCCTTATAAAAGTATTCCTCAATCATTGAATTTTAAAAATATAAAAATTTTGTCCATGCCCAAACGGCCAATTTTTACTAAACTATCAAATTGTAGAAAAAGTCGATGTCTTTATCGAGAAGCCGTATTCGATCTAAAGAAATCTTGATTATTTGACAGATTTATTACCCAGAAAAATACAAAACGAGCAGGTATGTTTATCAATTTTGTATTCATACAATTATTTTTATCTTTTTTATACTAAATGCACAGGAAGTAATGCATTAATTTAGTATTAAATGCATGTGGTGCCGAAAACGGCACATAGTAATTTTTTGAAAGAATAAATGAAAAATAAAACAATGATTTTTTTTACTATTTTTCCCTTAGTCTACGGGTGAAGCTCTATAAAATATATTTTTTTTATACAAAAATCAGACTTCATGCATTTAAGGGTTAATCGCAGTGAATGCGATACGTCCAATTTCTTTCTGTATTTAGTCTTAATAGAAACCATGGCAGAAAATCCCACTACACATGAGGTAGTGAAGGGGAGGAGGACTTTCATCGTTTCGTCAATCAAGCAGGGATAAGTGTCAGCAACTGAAAGCCAGAATTTTGCAATTGCTCGCGATTAAAAGTATTTTTCAGCGACGTATCATCCGATAATTCAATAAGCTCTTCACTTGCTTTGTTGGCATTTCAGTCGGTATGTTGTCTTGAAATGGATTTTAAATCCAGTTTATCCTGTTGAACTTTTTCATCTCTTCTTCGAAGTTGGCGTTAAAGTTATTTTTCAACTCTGTTAAATGAGTGAAAATTGCAGACACTACGTTGATATCTGGATGCACTTCGTTATCCATAATAAACACGACACGACACGGAAGAGACGTGTTGCGCAGTGTTGTGACTACGACTCACCTAATATTCGCTCGCAATCCACCAGTGGGTAGCGACCCATAGTTTGGGAAACTGCGAAGGTGGAAAGACAACGAGCAAGGAGATGATCAGAAATAAAATATTTCAACCAAGTCTGAAATTTTGCTTATGTATTTAGGTCAATCAGTAGCATCAATATTATATGAGTTTTAAAAGAGCGCATAGATTGAATATGGTGTCATTTTTTTACATTTAAAATATGACAAGAGAAAGGTCTATGGATACAATTTTACATAAATCAGTGTAAGAATATAATAATAATATAAAAAGGGCACAGAAATCATTTTATACTTGACTGAGATTCAGCAATTTTATCATTTCTATTTTGCAATTGTAAGTAGTCAATTGTTTGGTCTGTTGTGGTAGGTTATTGTATTTATTTTTATTTTTTAACTTATTAAGGAATCTTAACAGTTTTTTAAACATATAATGTAAAAGCATAGTGTTCATTTCATAGACCAATTAAAAAGATTCACAAATTTTAAGAAAAAAATTAGATAAGATATTTTTAAGTTAATTATTTTGAATTCATTAATGAATAAGTAGTAAGCAACAAACAATGTTAAGACTGAATAATGGTAAGTGATTGAATGTGAAAAAAGAAAAAGTATATCAAGAAATGAGTTAAAACAATGGGTGAAAAAGGATGAGGAGGTAGGAGTCAGTATAGAGGTGGAGGAAGAGAAGATTAGGTATCTTCAAGTGAATGTGTTTACTGGGGTATTATGCCATGTTGTTACGACCTTTCGGGCCGACGTTTCGGATCCCATTGCAGGGTCCATCATCAGGGCTGATGTGTTGTCTTGAATGTTGGTGTTGTGGTTAAGTATCGGCTTGCAATACCGTGCCGAAGTCATGATGTGTTGTATTGCGTTGTATGTATGATTCATCTGTTGTCTGATCACTATCTCTGCGGAGTCTGCGACGAGAATGACTTTGAAGCGCCGGATACCAAGATGTTTTTAATTTGAGACCATCATCTCTATTAATGTTTATCGGATGCTTGTAGATTTCTAGTGCTTCCCTGATAAGACGCGCATGGTGACTCTTAGGCTTTCCAAGGATTTTCGGTTCGAATGCAAAATGATGGCCGGTATCCAGAAAATGCTCAGCCAGTGCTCATTTTTCGGGATGACCGAGTTTGCATGCCCGTTTGTGCTCGTTGACCCTTTTGGAAATGGTACGCGCCGTTTGCCCCACGTATACTTTATCGCAGTCTTGACAATCGAGTCTATACACACCGTCCGTTTCTAAGCGATCTCGATCCTTTGCTGATCTCAACATATCCTTAAGGATATGAAGATTCTGAGTGGCCGTGAAAACCTAAGAACATTCTTAAGATTAGGTATAGTGAGTGAATGGTCCAAGTCGATTTAGTACATGTAATCTAAAGCATTATTTTAAATTCAGTAAGACCAATGTTGTTGTATCATTTTAATCCGTTACAAATTAGTCGTAATTGTCCTTTGTTTTCTTTTGCTTGAGTTTGCTTCTTGCTTGGTAGTTTTGAGTTCTATTCTATTCTCGTGTATTTAGTGTAATTTAATGTTTTCGTTTCGTATTTCGCCATTTTCTAGCTTGTAAATGAGTTTTAATGTTTCGATTTTTGTAATGTTATCAACGTTTAATTGCTGTGTTATTCGGTAAACCGTTTCAGTTGATGCCAGGTATTTCAAATCACATTTTTGGTATTTTATTTTGTTGTCGTTGGAGTCTGTTTAGGTTTGTCTTGTTTCCGGTTTCCCAGAAGGGTATCATGTATCCTGTTCTACTCTTAACGTATGCCTCGTGCATATTTTTTTTGGGATATTCCAATGCAGATTTATGTCAGATAAAGAAAGAGAATCAATAGATCGACTGAATATCTTTTTTAGTACCTACTGACAGATCGGATATTTTCCGACGGGACTCCAGTTTGTGTATTTTGAAAAGAGAAAGGTGATCGTAGGTGTAATTCTGTGCTGCCCAGCTCTATTGAACAAAATAAATAGAAACGTTTTCAGCACTATTTCGATTCTTCCAACATGTGTTGTATAATAAGGTGTCCAAATAACCAAACAAGATACTTTTTACTAGTGATATATCGAGAATTACTAGATTTTGAGGATTTTTTTACATGGTTATAATAATTTTGAACCGAAAATTATTTTCAGAATTTTAACCGGAATACCAAGTTGTTCCAAGGCCGCAATATAATACGTATTTCGTATCTGTAATCTGGTACATAATAAAAAATAACGAGCCAGAAAAAAGACCTAAATATACGGCGAGTGGAAACCAGAAGATTAGATACAAGGGCCACAGAGTACACAGGATTATAATATATTATTGGGTACTTTTATACTCGACCAGCAACAGGAGGTGAACAAAACCAAAAAGCCTCCGCTTCAGCACGATCAAGTGTGACAAGCTGTACCCGAAGTGATGTACATATCGAGGTTGAGAATGCGACCGGTTCCAGCAGCACTGACAGCTCCAGACCAGAACATCATTTTTGGCGTGGCCAAGAACCACCTCTGCGTGGGCGAAGCGGCTGAAAAAATTGGACCACCGCGCCCAACTTGACGATTTTTCTGAACATGAACTGGTTGACTATTCTAATTCAACCGGCGATCTAAACCAGTGTCCTTTGTGCCTTTTTTTGGGTTAGTTCACCGCGTGTGGAATGCCCGTCGCGCTGGTCCAGTAGTGATGGGTCCGCTCTGTACTAAGTAGTACTACATTACATTGAAGTGTACACTTCACACCTTTTGAAGTGCAGTGCACACTACAAACTACATACACTTCAAAGATATTGAAAGTACATACTTCAAATAGTACACTTCATTTTAAAGCGAACACTACAAAGTACTCACGCTTCAAAGTTATTGAAAGTACGAGTACATACTTCAAATAGTACATTTTTTACGTGAAATTTTTGGGTCGATGTAGGTAAATGAAGAAATTTTTTTTTTTTTAATTTTTTAAATTTCCCATAATTTCTCCAACCATGGTAATCGAATGAAGAAATCTTTGGAAACTGAAACCCCCCCCCCCGCTGGTTTTAAAAAATTTTGGGACTGAATGAAGAAATTTTCGGAAACTGAAACAACCCCCTCCCCCATGGTTTTGAAAATTTTCTAGTAGTACACTTTCAAAAAGCACTTCTTGCAGGTCATTCAATTAATTCACTTCACTAAAAATGTGTTTTTAGGCATTTTTCTGCACTCCTAATAAAAGAAATTAGACAAGGTTAATAAAATGTATTTTGCAGAGAAATCAATATATATATAAAACCGTGTTTCCCTACCCGCCGAGGTTGCTCCACAACCGGCCGCAACCACCTACCAGTGGCTATGGTGGTGGATAGCCCTTGGTGTCACATCGAAAATATGCGAATTTGCTTTCTAGGCTATGGGCAGGCCGCAAATACTTCAGATTGTTTCAAAATAGGCGCGCCAAATGTGTCTAGAAGGTTCCGGAAAAACCTGCTCTAGAAAGGTTCTAAAAAATTCCCGAAAGTTCTATAAGGTCCTAAACCGAGTGGCGGAATGTGTCGGTGTGTCTAGAAGATTCCTGTACATTCGATAAATTTTTTGAATGTTCTAGAAGGTTCGCGAAGTTCTATGACGATCCAAACAGTGTACTAAAAATGTACGCGTGCGAAGCCGCGCGGGCACAGCTAGTAAGCGTATAATTTGTTGCCTTGTCTGCCACGACATATTCTACAAATAATTGGCTTTGAAATACAATCAAATACATTACCAGCGGGACGGAAAGAGGGAAGAAATTTTCTAATAATTTCTAAATCGATAGATCAGAATTGATCAAATATAAATTATTGTATTAGATGTCGCTTAGAATATTTATTGTAACATTTAAATCGCGGAGCGCGGTAGATAAGGCTTTGCACACTGCGGGCAGGCGGCGTGCAGCCCGCACAATCACGAGAATCATCCGATTTGCTCCACTTTCACTGCATATCCCTTTGTGCGGGGAATAAAATACGATCGCGATTCCGCTGCGTACGGCATACTGAATGCACTTTGTATTAACAAGAAAACGAACGTGTCATGACACGCAGGGTTGGCAGCGTACATTAATTACTATTAGTGATGGTATTTTAATCGGTTACACTGTAACCGTTACTTGAGATTTTTTTATTTTCTATACTTATTAGGCCCGGTTGTTTCAAGTTCGATCAAAGTAAGCGGTCGATAAAAGCATAGATTTTTACGAAAACGGATCGTCTGATTGGTGGAGAACGTAAAATTTCAGTTTAAACTCTACGCTTACTTTGATCGAATTTGAAACAACCGGGCCTTAGAGACACTAACAGGATAATAGGTACATGATACCAGGGGCGTGTAGTGGGAACATCGCAGCATGACTTTTACGTAATCAATTAATTGGAATACAACACATTTTTCGTCATATTTCTATCACAATCGTTATCATAGCATTCATATTTTGATATGTCATAAAAATCTGTAACATAAATATTTGATTTCTATTTTTTTTTTTTACAAAATATACGTTTACAAAATAGTCATACTTCAATGTTCCCACTGCACGCGCCAGCATGATACTCTATTAACATACTTACTTACTTACTTACCTACCATCACGCCGTTTCCCCGTGGAGGTAGGCAGAGAGGATAGAGCGCCACACTCTTCTGTCGTGATATACAACTCTCGCCTCATCCACATTCATACATCTTCGCATGCAAGCTCGCCGGTTGTTGAGGCTTCTAACGGGACCATCTTCCAGTATCTGGTTAATCTGGTCATGCCACGTCTTCTGCGGTCGCCCTCTCTTTCTGGCGCCATCAACACTTGCATTATATATCTTTCTTACCATTCTTTCCTCATTACTACCTTTCCTTTCTTTCCTCATTATTACGACCCTACTCTAATAATAAAACATTATAAATGAAGACTATGCCCATTATCACAATTACAAGTGTCTTCGGCACGCTCTAGTAACACGTATTTTTGCATTTAAGTATATTTTACATGTACATTTATGTGTATTGTATATTTAGTGTTTGAATATAGTGCGAGTAGTATTTAATAAGTAATGATTTAATGGATCTATAGGTTCAGGTCATCGTTTAGAAAATGGATGTTGTGTATGAGTGAGTTTTTGAACGATGATAATGTATCTGCAAGAATATCAGCATCAATGCTAGGGTCATTACAATACACATTATATGCGCGACACAACCTTGTGATGGGAGAAAAGTAACCAACATTATTAGTGTGCTGGCTTATTCTAAAGAACTCCGGGTTTCTTATACGGGGTTTAACATGCAAATTTATGTCAGATAGAGAAAGAGATCCGTATTTTTTGTATCCGATTGTATCAATACTAGGCTAAAATGATAAACTTAACAATACAGCACGGTATCATTGGGTGAAGTCCACCGTACACTCATTAATCACAATACAAAAAATAATTACTGAAACGATTCTCAAAAAACCTTAAGGCTATCCTAATGTAAATATATTTCACGAATTTAATGTACCATCACTTGCACAATACAAAAATAAACAAAACTAATACCTATGCCAAACCTATAAAGATTATTTTATAAATAAATCCCACCAATTTATAAGTAATAGACATAGAACAAGGGGGCAAATAAAGATTCCAACTTTAAGAACTACGTATGTTGTAACAAAGTATGGAAGAGGCCTTTATCGAGGCAGTGGAGAGATTTTTTTTTTTTGTATATATTTATTAATTTTTTGATATTTATTACATTGTAGATATGCTAAACTGCACAGCAGTTTTACGGCATGGTTGCCTTCAATATTTGACAATAATTTTTATTTTATAATGAAGATAATAGGTCATTATCGAGTGTTGCATGTTTTTTTACAAAATGATACATGATATGTAATAATATTTGACAATAATTTTTATTTTATAATGAAGATAATAGGTCATTATCGAGTGTTGCATGTATTTTTACAAAATGATACATGATATGTAATAATATTTGACAATAATTTTTATTTTATAATGAAGATAATAGGTCATTATCGAGTGTTGCATGTATTTTTACAAAATGATACATGATATGTAATAATATTTGACAATAATTTTTATTTTATAATGAAGATAATAGGTCATTATCGAGTGTTGCATGTATTTTTACAAAATGATACATGATATGTAATAATATTTGACAATAATTTTTATTTTATAATGAAGATAGCAGGTCATTATCGAGTGTTGCATGTTTTTTTATAAAATGATACGTGATATGAAATTATAGATTCATGTAAGATTAGGTACATAGCTTAAATATATATTCTTTTAGCTTTTGAAGCCAATGGAGTTTTTTTGTCTAGCATCATCTCAAAGAATTTTTTATCTAATTTATTAAAGATTCTTGGCACAATATACTCTCTTTTTCTTTCGTCATACACGTTGTTAGTGATTGGTATTCTCATTGTTCGTCCTGTCGATCTGGTTGCATAGTTATGGTGCGTGTATATTAGTATTATTTATCATTTCTTCTAGTATTATATTATATTTTACTTTTTGGTCAATTGGTAATATTTTGCATACTTTGAATAATTAATTATAATCATCATTGTACGTACATTTAGTTCTATTATCTACTTTACTTCAGTCTTCATCTAAACTACTAAGTTTAGATGAAGACTGAAGAAGAAGAAGAAGAAATATATATATTTTTTTAATTAAACCAGATATAAAATGTTTGCGGCAGCCCTGCGCGCCGAACAGTGTGACTCTGGTGGTACCCACCTACGTGTGTGCCTCCCCACACAGCGGTACCCGAACCAAGGACGAGCGGGTAACGGTACCGAGAAGACCGGCGCTGGTATTCTAATGCCGAGACGTCTCCTGCAGCCGCGGCGGCGCATGCGCGGAATCAGTTATCCCCCCGCCTCACCTCACGATCAGTATAACTGCATTCCTAGTTTGGTTCGACCACTTCTCACGCCTCTTTGTTTTGATGATCATCCCATTAACACCGACCAACGTTTCGGAGTCAACTATCAACACCGAGCGATGCGTTGGAATCCTTTGAAGTATGGACAATGTTTTGGTAGTACATTTCATTTTTACAATTGACTTTGTTCGCTTAAACTAAAAACTAATTTCAGATTAACCTACAAACTAATTTTATCGAAACCTAAAGTATATTTATAGCAGCAATTCTTTAATGACAAACGGACGGATGAATTTAATTCGAAATTAGGAGAGTTGATAATAAAAGAATTTTTTTTTTTTTTTTGGTTTTTTTTGGTAAAGTATACCTAAATATTGCCTGCTTTTGATGGGGTACCAAAATTATGCACACTATACAAAGAACACCAAAACATTGCCTACTCTTAAGGCTGGACATTCACGGCAAATGCATATTTCGGCGTTTTTTTTTTACGAAAATGTGGGTTTTTATTATTCCTTTATATCAGTATGTATACTCTAGACTGCAATTTTTTTTAAGTTATAAGTTAGATAAAACCTTTGTTATTATATAAGAGTAATAAACTGGACATTATTTATAATAATTAAAAAAATATAAGCATTGATCTAGAGGCCTCGACCAAAAAAATCGTTTTTAGTATCTTAGGCGGCGCTAATTTTTAATGAATATTTATTTGCACGCGTAATATGTTATTTTATACGTATATAGTATACTTCATAATCTAAAACTTTTAGTAAGGAAATCAAGAAATATTCAATATTAATAAAGTTATAATGTTTTAAATTTGCAAGAAATTTTTACGTTTTTTGTTGATTTTAAAACGTATTTTTAATTATATAAAAATATGAGTAAAAATTCTAGATGATAATGTATACTTTATATGTATAATAAAATATATTATGCTACATATAAATATTCATAAAAAATTAGCGCCGCCTG